>CAEFZY010016656.1:0-13475 GCA_903066815.1 Brachyrhaphis roseni
ACGGCTTGAAATAACAAGCAGATGAAATGTCTAAAATCAAACTCATAAAACACGCGGCAGCAATTTGGAAATAATTCTGTTAAATTATTTAGAAGTTTTTCATTTGCATCTATATGCATCAAATACTTGTTTGTGTCTTTGCAATGTTGTCTTTGGACTTGATTCTATGGCTGGACTGTAACTTTAAGAGTTAACAATGTTGTGTCAGAGCAGTGTCAAACTTGTAGGCTATCTGAAGCCATTATAATAGAGATAAATGACAGAGATTAAATTTCCATCTCTGCCCAAGCTCCACAACATTATGTTAAGACTGATGACTGGTATTAACGTGGATTACCGGCTGTGTGTGTCTGTCTGTTTATACACACTGAGCTAATTTTAGCCTTTGTGCAAATATTCTTGTATTTACAGGCCTGTTGCACTTCCTCCACACAGCACACAAACGTTCAGGTCACATTTGAATGTTTCATAAGTAATGTCTCTATGTGAGCAGGATGAGCTTTAGAAAGCAGAATTTTAATAAATTTTTTTATTCCCTTAAATTGTACATTTTGTATTTTTAGACAGATCAGAGTGGATTTGGCCAGCCCTCTTTTAAAAGTACAAGTCTGCGTGCTGATCTGTGGGCCTTAACCTGAGTCACCTGTTTTAAGTTGAACAAGAAAGTTTAAGTGTGATAGTATTCTTAGCAAAATTATTACATTTTCTTTTTTTTTTGGTATTTTAAAAATGCAAAAGTCTGTTTATGTTACAATGAAGTGGGTATTGTTATGCGAGAGAGGACTGAAACAGGAACGTGGAGGGGGCGAGGCGTTGAGATAAGAAAGTGCTAATGTCTCTAATTCACTCCAGATGAAAGCTTTTGGGCTGACGGGGTTGGGACGGATGAGAAATGTCGGCCACGCCTACATCACACCATCTTTTAATGAGTCTCCTAATGTTGAAAGATGGGTCGTAACCATAGAAATAAAGAGCAAAACACACATGGTCACAAACGTGTTCTCCTCTAAAGTGTAGGTGGTTCATCAGTCTCATTCAACCATGCAGCCTTCACTGTGTTTTTAATTTGTCTTTGCGTCAGCAGTGTCCCAGCCTGAGGAAGCCTCAAAGGTTTCTGCGTCACAGTTCGATTACATACTCAGGAAATTAGATGTAGGAAATTAAGCTTAAGCACTCATTTTCAGCTGTTAAACCCTTAATTTAAACTCTTTTTGAGCATGATATCTTAACTATCTTAACTAATTCTTTTTTCTCAGTGTTTTAAATTTTGAAAAGAATTTCTTATGAATTTTAAGTAAGACATTTTGGGCTTTAGAGTGGATGAGAACTGTATTTCTTTGCATATTTTGAAGATGCACATAGATATGTCTAGGTATCTTTATTGGAACTTTTTTAATTTGATTTTTAATATGAGTTTTTTCTTCCACATAACATAAATCCCCATATTTACACATTTTTCAAATGGCACCAATCAGACACCTTTAATGAATCTGAAGGACAGAAGGGAAGGTATTTATAACCATCATGAAACTGCTGGACCGTAACCTGGATCCTGCTTGTTGTCATGTCTACGACGGTCGTGCAGCTGTTGAGTTGTTTCTGTCCAGGGGTTCCTGGGTGGACTCGGAGAGGTGTGAGGTTTCCAGAAGGCTGTGTGAATCTAATGCCTTAATTCCCATGGTGTAAAAAAGTTCCACAGTGAAGTCTTCAGATGACCTTTTAAAATCAAATTTCATGTTAATTTTAAATACCAGAAAAAATATAACACTACAACAGCAAGTCATTTAACAATTGGTCCACCCTAGCAAAAACAATAGTTATTTATTTATTTTGGATGCCAGAAGGCTAAAAAAGTTTTAAAATCTTGCTCTAAACCTTAACCTCTGTTGGTCTATGTAATGAAAATAAAGGTGGCGCCTTGTGCTTCAAAGGTGTGCCATACAAATGTAAGAATGTTATGAGAATGTATCCAACTATAGAATAAAAGCAGCAAGCTGCAACAATAACATCATGGAGCATTTAAGTACGGTAGTTTACAAAAAGCAACAGCAGGGCAGAGTTGTGTTTCCACACGGGAAGATTAGTGTCAGGATTTATATCAGTGACTTCCTCTGCTCACAAGGAGGATATTTATCAAGTGAACAGTGTAGGATGGGATGTTTGTGGGCGCTGCCAGATGGAAAGGAGCACAGTGGATGTTGGAGAGGGAAAGATGTTTGGGAATGATGGAGAAAAGAGGGGGAGTTGCTAGAGAAGAATGCATCAATTTAAGTCATTCTGAATTGTTGTCTCTGTTATCCGAGTATTGTGCACATCACTGCTAAATGGAACAGCAACAGCTTTACTTTAGGTAGCTGGAGAAACAGAAGACCAGAATGCAATAGTTGTCCCTCAGGTCTGGTAAGGGGTCTCTTGTATGGGAGGTTTTTCATCGCCTCTACAGTAAAACCTTACTTTGAAGTAATGGTGCTGCTCTGCTGATTAATTAAAGTGTTAAGAGTTACACTGCTGGGGGAAGTAGTTATCAGTTGTTGGGGATAACAAGGATTCATCTGCTTTTTAGTTACCTGTAATGAAAAACAGAACAAAATCCGGTAAGTACATTGAACAATTAACATACATTTTAAAAGTAGAAAAGAATAGAACGAGTACAGGGTTAAATGGAGAACAAGAAAAACAAATTATTTATAAAAACGTCAATGAAAATGCAATAAAACAACAAAATAGAACACATATTGAGTAAGCCACAGAAATGACGCATTACAACTGTAGTATGTAACTTTTAAAAAAAAAAAGTTTTTTTGCAGATTTGTTAAAATGGTCACTTTGTCATGACAGAATAGCATGAGATAATCTGTGAAAAAAGTGAGGTCTTGTGCTCCTACTACCATCCGAAATACACCGCTCAATTAGAATCAACCAATCAGAGCTGGGAGGAGGGTCTTAGCACTGTCACTCAAGCTTGTGTACATGCTGCTCACACCTTCCCCCTTGCTCTCTGCTGTGCTACAGGTGGTTCCCCACAAAAGAGCCTGCAATTAATGATGTAGCATATCCACAGATGAAGGTGGATAAGCAGTTTTCCTGTAAGGGCACGTTGTTTCTCTATCATTAGCACAGTGAGCAGCATGTACACAAATTTGATTGACAGCACCAAGATCTTGCTCTGGTTGGTTGTTTCTGACAGAGAATGTTTTTTCTTTTTAAGAAACAATATTTGCACAGAATTCTCAAAATGTCTTTTTCTATAACAACCGCAACTATTTATTTATTTATTTCAGTCCTTGTATGGCAATAGTATTATTAGTGACACTTTATTTAATTCATCCTAAAAAAAGCTTTAGAAAGTAAAAAGGTTAAAATTGAGATGCTGGTTTATATTTTTTTTCCCAGTTAATAACGCTTAATTATTATTAATTATTCAATTATTGCAAGTCATATTGCACCACAGTATTTACTCATATAAAATTATACAAATTTCTAACAGTTGTCTATGGCTCAAATTCTTTTTTTTGTACCAGTGTCTTCTAATGCATAAAGTCTTCACTTATTAGCCTATTTCACTCACAAAATCCATTAGTCACTTTAAAGATCTGATTTTCTTTGAAAGCTACCATACCCAAAAGAGGAGTCCCACATTAGATTTTTGATGAAAAATGCCAATCACCTTAGTCCCTATAGCTGCTTGCTCATTTTATGTGGATATGTGGCTGTGTGTGCATAAGCCTTTTTTTTTAAGAAAATTATGTATTAAAATGTTAATAAAGATCTCAAGGATATCTTGAACTTGTGGCCAAATTTTATAAACAAGATAAATAACAGTGACTCAAACAAAGAAAGGTGATGACGGTGACACTATTACAAACCTCTCCTGAGATCTCTGTTGTGAAATTCTTTTGAATTATCACTGATACCAGAACCCTACCTGCATGTCCTCACGTAATGAGGACTCCTCCACTGAAGCCTTCTGGGCATGACCTCAGATCACCGCTGTAGGACCTGTTGCTATGTTTATGCTTGTATTTGCGATTGTAGGGTAGCAATAACTGATTGGTGGTAAATGTCTGCAGGGAAGATGAGCAGACTGAGAGAATGAAAGAATGGCAGGCTTCTACAGTTCTTGAATGACTTTTCCAGGGAGTTTCTATTCCTGGCTCTCTGATCCGATGTTAAAGGAACGGAGTGTACAAATCCACCTCTTCTGTCTGCTGTTCAAACATTCAAAATTATTATCTTCGAATAACCAACAGTGGACGGCATTATGCACAAAAGGAGACATGAAAAATTTGTTGCCATCATAAAGCCTTTTGGCATAAAAGTGATTGACTTGATTAACCCAGTTGGTTTCCTTTCATTCATTCAGGGCTTTCAGAGATAATTTAAAACACTTGTTAATTGTGTTGCTGTCCATTTGGTCTTGTGTATTTCTGGATCCTGAAGTCTTTTGTCAGCTGTTTTGTCTAGCCTGTGGTTTTTTTTGTTTTTAGTGTGCTGAAGAGGAGTTTCAAATTATTGTTCTACATCTGTCCATTAAAATAAAGCTACAATAAAATTTAGACAGTTTCTTTTCTGTGTATGTGAAAAAACAAGCAAGCCTAAGTGCTAAATCTAAGTAATCAAAACCACCTACATCAAACATCCCCCATAATCTGTGCTTTAGAGTTGAAATGAAGTTGTGGAGGGATCAGCCACCACCAGTTCAGATCATGTCATCGATCAACAATAATGCGTGCAGACACCCAGAAAAGGAGTGAAAAAGGTTAAGAGGAGCGCTGCGAGGCAGACGGGGACTTTCCAGACGCATTGTCAAAAATCCTGAATTTGACAGTCGATCTTCAACTTTCTGTCTACCTGCCCTGACATAGTCTGCTCTCAATGCACTTCTCTCCACGTCTGTCTCTCTATCAGATTCACCTGATCTGTGTACATGTTTTTATTCATTACCATAGCTGCAGCAACACTTGCACTTACTGAGTAGAAGACGCCTGTAATTAGACAAAAAAATGTAGGGATTTAGATGTGATTGTAATGATGAGTGAACATCAGATGGGGGGATTAGTGAGTGGATGCATGTTCTGCCATGTGGAGAGCCCAGATTTGAAAAATTAATGTTCACCAAGAACTCTCTTTTATGTTTCAAGCACTTAAGTTTATCTTATAAATCCCGTCTCCCAAGCTCTCTTTAAGTAGTTTTGTGTTTAGCATCACATCATACGGCTGTGCGAACACTGAATAGCCACAAAAAGGAAAGACCTGAACAAAGAGGGATGAACTCTGTTTTAAAATCATGTTGAAGCAATTCATGTCTTTGTAGAAGGTCGCCACGAAACACAAAAACCATAATTTGTGAAAATTTCCACCTAAAAGCTGATTTAAAGCCAGACTGAGACTATAAATAGTTACTGTTTGCAAACACTCTGCACATCTTCCTCTATTTAGCACACGTGAGGATTAATAGTGGCAGTAAATATTGGACTTTGGCTTGTTGCAGCAGACATGAATGAATCTATGTGGTAAATTGCTGTATTTATTTTGCAGCACATAGATAGGTTCTTACTCACATTCATACAGCCTAGTAGGAAAGGTGCTGCACAAGAGGATTTTATATAAAGCTAATTTATTTCTTAGTGCAAAATGCACATGTGGACAGAGTAGAAAAGACCAAACAAAAATTTACAACCAATCCAATAAATTCAAAAAATTTTGTGACAGTAAATGGAAACTTAATTTAATCTCAAACCTCATTAAAGCCATGTTTACCCGAGCCACCTGGTAACCTGCCAGCTTAATTTTATTGAAACAGAACCAAGAAAATATTTTTTTATATACAACTCATTTGGTATAATTTGGAAATCACTTTGCCTCTTTACTTAGTTTATTGGTGCCTAAAATTAAATGCAATTTGAAGAGCTGAAACATTTTAGCATAAGAAAAATAAAAGCAAGAAAAAGAAAACAAGTCTGTCTGTCTGTCATATTTTTTCAAAACAGTGTGTCCGTTTCCATTTTGTCTGTCATTGAAAGGACAAAAAAAGCTCGAGATATTTGAAGCACTTTAGCTATGTGATCGGAGGAGTTCTTGAAGCATGGATATTCTATAAATAACTTCACTGTTGGGACTTCCTTCAGGTGCACTTTAATTAAAGATCATTAAATCATGTCACTGAAGTCATATTTAATCTTAATGCCCCAAACATCTATTTATGACCAGAATTTTCATTTTGAAACTCTTGGCATTTGGTTATCTGTAGTCATGTGTGTACTGTATACTGATGTTTGCTGAAGGTCTCCTCAGGTATTCATGCCTGTGGTTTCACCTGATATTAATCAGACTGGGGAGCGGTAGAGCGCATTGTGAGCCTTTTAAGCGGCACTTGGTTGCCAACGGCAAAACACCGGGGGAAAAATGCGTTCCAGCTGGATGATGCAATGCTGCATCCTCGTCTCGGTTACACTCTCATGTCACTCACTATTCATATAGTTCTCTCACCGTTTGAATTTCTTTCATTTCTCATTGTGTCTGCATTTTAGGGAAAGGCCATTTGGCACAGTGCGAGGGGGAAAATATAGCTCTCATGTTTTTGTAAAAGGTGTGTGTGTGTTTGTGCACAGTGACACATTCCAACAAGATGGAGCTCGAGGCGCAGAGATTCCCTCTGGAGTTTCATCACAACACAGTGGTTCATGATGATGGAGATGCTTGCAGAGAGTGAGCTGTCAGCGTGGGCTCGCATACAGCAACAGTAGCTTAGGCTACAGTTTTGGAAAACATGGAAAGTTCATATCGCACTGGCCTCCTACGTTGATCCTCTCGTAACTTATTGTGACACTTGTTGTTGACTTTGAGCTGCACTGCGTGGGCTTGGCTCTGTCCTGGAGGGAAATCAGTCCTTTTGTCTTTGGGAAAACACAACTGCTCTAATTTGGGTCGACCTGTAATCTGTTGATTAAAGGTGTAACTGTCTGTGCTTTCTCTCCACAACCTCTCCTTCTCACACTTAAGCATGAAGACATTTTTTTTCCAGATTCTGTCACATTTTCTTCCCCTTTCTTTGATTATTGTCTTTTTCTTTCCTGAGTTAAGTCAGAAAAAGTAGCAACGTTTGTAAGAAAAAAGAAAAGGCCTCAGGTGATCAAACCAGGAAAGTTCACATATCAGCTCAGATCAACAAATATGCAACATTTTTATCAGATGCATAGAAAGTTTTAAGGCAAACCCAGAACAGCCTTAATAACCTTAAACTGCCATTTGTCCAGTCTCACATCGCTGCATGTGTTTCTTCTTGTCGTTTCAAAGCGCAGACTAATAACACAGGTAGTTTTATTGGATTTCTCAATAACCTTATTGTCTTCTTTCAACTTCTTCCTTTCCTATCTTCCCCTTTTCTTCATTTTCTTCCCCTTCTCTTTTTCTTTCACCACTTCCTTGTCCCGTGTCACCTGTTCATACTTCTATTCTTTCCGTTTAACCTCCCCTCCTTCATTTTGACCTTCTGCTTCTCTTTTCATACTCTCTTCTCACCGTTCTTTTCCGTTTTTTCTCCTTCTCCTTTATTTTCCAATTCCTCTTTTCTCCCATTTATTTTCCTCACCTCATTTCTCTCACCTCATTTTTCTTTCTTATTTTCTCATCCCTCTGTTTTCACTTATTTTTATTGTGTCCTTTTATACTTTTTTGTCCCATTTTCTTATTCTTCTGTTTAATTTTGCTGTTGTTGATTTTCTTCAATTACTTTATATTCTGCTTAATGTCCTATTTTTCCTTTCTTTGTCTTATTTGTGTTAGCCTTCCTTTGCCTTTCTCTCTTACATCTTGTTCTTTATTTCTTTATTTCATTTTCTTGCCTTTCCTAACTCCTCCCCCTGTTTCTCTCCTTTTTTGTTCATCCTTTCATTCTCCTCATTCTCACTTTCTGTATTTTTGCCTCTTCCTTTGCTGTCTTTGATTGGCTCACAACCTTTTGTAATTTATAAAGCGCTTGCAACATTTGTTTCGTTAAAAGTCAGAAACTAAAGTTTGAAATTTAGCTTGAGTACCTGTTTTATAACATTGCAAATCTTCAAAGGTTCTGGCATAATTCTGGAAAATCCAGCTGTCTCCTTGTTCCAACAATTCAACCAAAACTTTTTCCCTTGATGACAGGTGACAACTTTTTAGATAAAATGTATTCTTCATGATACTCAGAACAGCATTGATTAACATTTATTATGAAAATGTTGGTCAAAATCTACCAGAACTTGCTGTCTGCAAGTGGCTGGACAACAAGCAATTTGGGATTGGCATCCTTAATGTTTGGCATCAAAAACCAGTTTCACTTGCATGAATAACGTCTTCAGTATTCTCACTACATTCCAAGCAAATGGGAAAGTTTTTAAAAAAGCTTTTTTTTCCCCCAGTAGTAGAACCTGTGAAGACTAGAATAAGTTAAATACATAGTAGATCTACGCTTTAGCTCCCAATTTTTTACAAATTTTCCACCCTAAAAAGAGAAAATTGCTAAAATGCATCATAAGAAGCCCCAAATTAATTTGACATTGGTATCCCTGATGAATCTATGTAAAATTCTGAATGACACTGTATAATACATGGCACACATTCCTTTAAACTCTCCTACACCTGTGTATATACGACTCAATGTCTCCATTTGTTTCTCTATGCACGAAAGCGAAGGCCATGACTAAATTAATGTAGCTCATATTTATACATGTGTCACTACTCTTGGGCACATTGTCAGTAAGCACACCCCTGCATACCTTCACACACTTATGGAGTCACATTCCACAATTTCATGCATGCATTTCAACAAGCCCCTGTGTGAGCACGAAAAAAGTGAAACTGCCAATTGCAGCACATATATCCTGTACATTTAGAAGCTTTTCAAATGGATGCTTTGCTGTCAGGCAAAATATTTGCTTGTCAGTGGACCCGCCACCCCCACAAATGCTGAGCTTGGCTGACTTCCCAGAACAGAAGATTATTTGGCAGGTTGTCTGAGAGGCCCAGCAGTCACAATGACACTCTCCCCAAACACACGCATTCTTCGAGTGGTGTACACAACCGTGATTGCTCAGGCTGGACATAACATAATGATAGAGATTGGAGGCATTAAAGCAATTTGTTTGGTTGAAGTTGTCAAGAAACACTAGGCCATGGCCTTCTCAGCTGGTTTTGATAGACGCTGCATGTGTGTCCAATGCACTTCATCTCCGGAGGAGAGCTGAAGGGAAACACACACTGTGATGTATGTGGGAAGGAGTTTTTACTGTGGGATGTAGTAGCACAAAATAAGAGTGGTTTTTAACCTCTGTACGTGTTTGTGTAGTGTCACGTCTTTGTGAGTCTCGTCTTTTAACTGTTGAATCAAAACATTTATGTTTGTTTTCTAACTTTAACTTCTGATTTTCTATACCGCACATGCTAGTAAGACTCAATGCGGAGTTCAAAAAGAGACTATGTATGAGTACATTTAAATTCTTTTGAGTACAGTCAGTTGAAATAAGTTCAGTGTTTCACACTGGACAGATTGTAAATGGTAACTATCCTGTACCTTTACATCACTTTATCCAGTTCAGAAAACCCCAAAGCACTTAAAACTACATTCAGTCATTCACCCAGTTGCACACTGATTTTTGTTCAATTACCATCTTACAGAAGTGACATTTAATTGCAACAAACACATTAGTTGCAATTAAATGCAATAACAAAAGGTTTTTGAAATGTGACACATTGAGAAAAAAGTCTAGGGTCTATGAAAAATTTTGAATTTTCATATATAGATAATTCATGTCAAAATACAGCGTCTTTTTTTGTCTATTAAGTGGGCAAACATGCGTTAAGCAAATGTGTGTCATGGTGATGTCAAATCGAACACAATATCTTGGACTACAAACAAGGCATTTTAAGGAGCTTTCTGAGTTTCTGTTTTTCCATTAACAGTTGCACAACATGCAACAGGTGAAATAAATTTAAAAGTTTGCTAAATCTACAACGGAAAACAGTTGTTTGATGCGGCTCCAACAAAACTTACAACTCTGAAATAATTCCCAGATAAAATCCAACTTCCTTCTGTGAATATCGTGTAAAACTGCATCTGTTGGTTTTGTATCCAAGTGTTTCAAGTTTTGCGCCAACCTTTTGTGTTGTGAGTGTACATTGCCATTATGTAATGTGTGCTGTGTGTCTCTGTATAAAGTACCCTCTCACTTTCTCTTGTAATTGATGTAAATATAAATGAAAATGCCAGAATGCAAAGAGTGGAGCGTCACAGGTAATTACACTGAGTTGCAGAGTGTGATTGAACTTGATTAAACCTCCTCATGGTGTGTGTGCACGTCATGAGGGAAATAGAGGCCCAGTGTTCTCGTATCCCAGCTTTAAATAAGGGGTCTTTATCTACTCGTGTGTGTGCGTGTGTGTAGCGCTGGTGTGAACGCACTACAGGGTTGGAGTTTTTTCCCCCTCCATTTAGATGTGGCCCACGCGGCTCGCACCAGGTGTGGTGACCACTAACCAGCCCGGCTTTTAACTGCCACGCCTGATTGGAAGCTTAAGGCCAAGCTGGCACACACTCAACCTTAAGCACTCACAGCACACGGTATCACCCATACACTCGGGCCTTCTCAAAGCCATTTCTAATTTAAATTTAATCTCCCACAAAGCGTTTATTAAGTTCACTCTTTTCACCATTTGCTGTGGCAGGAGGGGTTCTGGGAGTTCTAGTAGGAATTTTAGAAAAGTCTGATTTGCTATTGTCTCTAGAAATACCTTTTTAAGCTTAAAGTACATTTTGTTTAGCATAATTTTTGGGGTTGTTTTTAGAAAATTGTGTAGTAAAAGCTTTGTGTCATGACCCAAATTGCTAAAGGATAAGAACATTATTCATTGCTATTCTTAAAATATTGTATTATTGCAGCAACAGTGTTTTTATATTTTTTACAGTAATGGTCTTCTACATTTATGTCATTAAAGGAAGTTTAAGTTTTTTTGGCTTTTTTTCTGTTGGATCAATACAGGACATGGGAGTTAAATTGGGGCACCATGTTGTGTGAGACTTTGCTGCTGGAGGGACTGGTACACTTCACATAATATCATGAGTGAAGAATAATATGTTCAAATATTGAAGCAAAGTTTCAAGGCCTTTGTTAAGAAGTTCAAACTTGAGTGCTAATGAGCCTTTCAAATGTACAACGACCCTGAATGTACAAGCAAATTAGTTGCAATGGTGTGAACTAACAGCCTACAAAACCAGCATGGAGGAAATAAAAATAGTTTTTGTACCCCTAACTGATGTAATACAAGAAAAGTTTGCTGTAGTCCAATTTAATGGCAGGCAGTGAGAAAAGAAAAAGTAAGTTTTTGTTCAATATATGTAAATATATAATTTCAACCCCATGTTTGACCCTCATTTCACAGAACCGTTTTTTATTCTTTTGGATATCGCCGTAATCTTAAGTACAAAGTGTCCACATATCTTGCAAGTTTATCCATAGTGGTCATGGATGGTGCAAAGGAGACATTGTTTCCTTGGTGTATTATGATTTTTTTCTGCCTTCATTTTGAATTTTACAGTTCAAAACCAAAATTCTGATTTATTGTTTGTTTTGCAGGAATAAGAAGAAACTTCAGTTTTTTTGGTAGAGATCTTATTGATATTGAAAATGTCTCATTTTCCCCCCTCTTTTTGTTCCCAGATTTCCTTTGACTTGGCTGAATACACAGCTAATGTGGATGGTGTGGGCACATTGCGTCTCCTGGATGCAATCAAGACGTGTGGTCTGACCAGCAGCGTCAGGTTCTACCAGGCTTCCACCAGTGAGCTGTATGGCAAAGTCCAGGAGATCCCGCAGAAGGAAACCACACCTTTTTATCCCCGCTCACCTTACGGTACAACTAACTAATGTACCAAACGCTGCAGATTCACGTGGCAGCAAGCATGAAATATGCTCTCTGTTTACATTTGTCAGGGATTGCACGTGATCATTTAAACACATACAAATTGCATGAAATCTCTGCTGCACTTTAACTTTTTTATTAATAAACATCCTTATGAATGAGTGTGAGTGAATAGAGAAGTGCTTTATAATTCTAACTCCCTTTGAGTTTGCTTCACACCCTGGAGCCAAACGAATTGAAGACTGGAGTGGCTCTCTTTTTAACAAAGACACCTTTATATCCACATCACTCACCACTCACTTTCGGTTTACACACACACACACGCACACACAAACACCGGCTGCACACGTGTGTTAGCAATCAGGTTTTATGTTCTCTGTTGTCTCAGTGCTCTCCCGCCTAACACTTTCCCCATCTGTCAGCACTCAATCTGAAGCTGAATAGGAGGCGCGTACCAAGCTGCTCCTCCATTAATTAGACCTGAGAAGTTAGAGGCGGAGGTTGCCATGGTGAACTCCCTTCACCTCAAGTTTACATCCTGGCCTATGGCTTAGTCAACAGGCACCTCCCTTCATTCGCTTTGGTATTTGACTCATTACAGGAGAAGGGAGGATGAGGAGGAGTTTGGTTAAAGATGGTGCTGCTCTAGTCAATCACAGTCTCAGATTCACACTCCTGAAAGAAGGAAAAGTTTTGTTGATGTTCTATATTTAACTCCAGGATGTGGTTTTATGGTCTTCCTCAGTAATTTTAATTGAAGAAGCGTTTCTCTCTCTCTGCTTTTTTACTTTGCTACATTAGTTTAAGCATTTTTTTTTTATTGGCTGTTTCAGTTTTTTGTTTTATTTTAATAAATAACAAAGACAACTTTTTTTTTAAATAAAATTTGATCTTTCAGTTGAATTAAAAAGCTCATTATTTTTAAAACAATAAAAACTTACAGTTTACATAGACATAAAATTCACACAGACCTGAAATATTCATGATAACTATTTTTGCAATCTACATTAATCTGCCCATTGCCTGTCACAAAAAGCAAAATGAAATACTTTAAAGTTTGTGTTTATAATATGATAAAGCTGTAGAAACACTACTTTTTAAACACTATTTTAAAAAAGTAGTGTTCATCTGGCTGTAGATAAATAGATATTTTTTTTACGCTTTAGCTTAATCCAAAATCCTTTGTGCCTTCCAAAAATATTGAGTTCTTTAAATATTTCTCTAGGTTTTCAAAAAAATTAAGTTTCATGGGAGTCAACATGTTTTCTGATAAATGTTTTCAACTTTTGGAGCGATGGAGGGCTCCATCGAGAGGCCCTGTTTGAATAGCTCAACAATCCTGTCATATTTGAAAAAGCCTTACCTGGCCTTTCATGACAGGGTCATGAAAGTGCGAATCCTTGACGGAAGATGACATGAAAGTAAGATATATAAACAGATTTTCATGTTGCATGGCCATGCTTTACTGTTCAAGCCTGCAGTAGGAGGACCTCCAAACAAAATTTCAGGATGTTTTTAGGCTGAACTATAAATACTGTATATTATTTGTCTGTAATATTTCCTGTTTTCCTTTACTATCTCCT
>CAEFZY010016658.1:0-56150 GCA_903066815.1 Brachyrhaphis roseni
CATAGTAACACAGCACTAAACAGGGCTGGTTAAAAAACATACGGTAAAAGTCACTGAGAGGCATTAACTTGCGTCTTCCTCGACACATATATTCCACCTGTCTCACTGTTACCTTTTCTGCTGGAGCGCCCCTGGCAGCGTTAGAAAAAAATTCATAAATAAGCCGCATAGTTGTATAAGCCGCAGGGTCGAAAGCGTGTGACAAAAGTCGCGGCTTATAGTCCGGAAATGACGGTATATAAACATGAAGAACAACACTTTTTATTTTAATATGAAGCATCACATTATAAAGGTTATAGGGTGTGAATACTTTTGCAAGCCAATGTATGCTTTTACTAATAACTTTATTTATTAGTTTAGTAGATCAAAGTGGATGGATTGGTTTGTTTTTAAACTGGAAGCTACTAAAGAAATTGGTGCCATGCTGCCATCTGCTGGTAGTTTTGCTGCTACTGCAGGTCGGTGGACAAAAGGATCAGATTGTCAGTATGTACCACTGGTGCCCCCTGGTGGGCAAACAATCCATAGTCATTTGGAAAAACTGAATATCGATGAAGTTTATTTTTGTAGCTTCTAAGTTTTGTGCTTCTAGTTTCTGTTTGTCAGTGAAGGCAACATGAATGCAAATCGTAGCTCGTTCTCCCTCCCAGATAAAGATGCATAGAGGATCAGAGTGGTTCACTAACCTGATTGGATGTAAAAATGGCCGCCATGTTTGAGATTCTCCTCGCTTCCTGTTTGCTCCAGGGAAACATCGTGACGTGCGGCGTGGTCGGGGCGTACGCCGTGGTGCTGGCCGTCAACGCCTACGTCTACACCAGCCTCTCCTACATCACGCTCAACATCCTGAAGCGCTTCCTCAACAACAACTTCAGCGCCGCCTTCACGGACGCGCCGTTCCAAACCATCGGTGAGTTTTCATCGACTTGTTTCAGCACCAGCCGTGATCCGATTTTAACCGCCTCGCTGTGTTGTCCTGCAGACTACGTCATGATCACAGTGTGGGTGGTGCTGGGCGTGTGCGGCGTGGTGCTGCAGCTGTACCGCGAACGCTCGCGGCCCTTCTTCCCGCCCAGCCCATACCTCATGTGGCTGCAGGAGCGCGAGCGCCGCAAGACCAACGTCCTGGACCCGAGTCACCACGTGCCCTCGCTGCCCGGGCGCCTGGTGGAGAGGGCGCGGCAGCTCATCGGGCGGAGGGAGCCAGCGGGCGAGCACACGCCGCTGCTGCTGTGACAGCCGTCGCTGCCGCCTGCTGGTAGTTTTGCAGAGTCGCATCGCAGACGGACAGGAAACGACTCAGTTACTTTTAACACTGACGACACACGACTGAAGATCTGCAGAAAGACCAAGAATCCTTCAACCACTACCTTTTTATTCAGCTCTTTTTTTTAAAGCAACACAGATTTTTACCAGCACAATGAAACATGGGAGCCGCCATGTTTCTTTCCTTCACTTCCTTTTAGTTCAGGATCCTGAACTCTGGAGGCTTTCAAATCAAGACTAAACGTATAAACAAGTCCTCCCTCTGCAGACCTCTTCATATTTTGCACACTGGATTATATTAAATTATAAGATGATATATTGTTTAGTGCTCTGATGCAGTGTTTGAAAATTTACAGATTTGTTTTTGTTCACTTAAATTTTTTAATATCAGACAAAGATAACTTTAATCAACAAAAAGCGCTTCTCAGATCATGACTTCAATTATTTGCGGAAAAAAATGATCCGAGCCCAGCCGGCCCACAGCATCTCATTCGTCAAGACTTTGACTAGGCCCAATCAAAACATTTAATATTTTTTTTGCCCTTTGAGTAGCTTTGATCCGACAGAAAAATATGATTCATTAGGCCATTGTGTATTCCCCCAGCTTATCTTTGTCTGATAATAGATGAATTTGATCTGAGATGTGCGAATGTGACAACAGTTAATCGCAGCACCTGGTTGCCATGGCGTTTCTCAGGGGTTTTGACACACAGCTTTTGGTCCGATGAGTACTGATGACGCATGATTAGATTTCTGAAGCAGATGAATATGTTTTGGGGTTTTTTGTTCAGACAAGCCAACATGTTTGTAAGATTAACTTTTTTAATGTGTTATTTAATAAAATGCCTTCGATGTTTTTTGGACAGATTCTGCCGTAATGTGATTTCACTGCACTGCCTAATAATATGGGGGTCGACACTAATTGTGGCTGTTTAGAGAGGCTCACTTTGTGTTCTGCTGCCTTACTCATGAATGTGCCTTCAGCTTTTAATAAATGGGTGTTTTCCCTTCAAACTAATTTTCCCCATTAAGGTTCACTTTTAAAGTTCGCCTAAGAGCACTTTATGAAAAATATAATTCATCCTTTGCTTTCTAGCACTTCAGAAAAACTCCAGAGCATAATGCTGCCAACACCATGCTTAACAGTGGGTATGGTGTTGCCAAAAATGTAATTTGAAGTCAGTTTTTTAGTCTTTTTACTATTTAAGGCTGCGTTCACACTGCAGACCGAAATGACCCAATTCCGATATATGTCAAATCAGATTTTTTGCTGGGGATCAATCGGAATTTAATATTTTCCTTACCGTTTTCCTTTTGGTACTTGCAGTTTCCTGTTATGACCACAAGAGGTCAGAAAAATGATCACCTGTAAAGGTCAAACTCCTCAGCTTCCTATGACCCCATTATAGAAAGCAGAGTTGATCGTTATTGTAAATCTCATAACATCAAAGTTCTCAGTTTGAGACGCAACAAAACAGTCAACGATCTTAAACCAACATCCATTTATTAGTCAGACAAAAACAGACATTCAACATAAGTTTTCTATAAAGTGCCAAGAAATAAATTTTGATAAAACAAACCATAAAAAAACTAGAATTTTAGACAAAAAAAATATTGGACAAAAAAAAAAAAAAAAAAGTTCTACAAAGTAGATTCTGCTCTAAATGCTGTTTGCTCAGTGTCTTTAATTCAGGAGAAAGGAAAAAGGCATCTGATCAGTAGTTTCTTTCAAAAAGCAATAGTCATGCACAGTGTGTCCAAAGTGTGTCAACTGCTCGATGTGCCACCTTCTGGCCTCTGATACATTCTGCAGCCACTCAGAATCACAGGAAGAGACAAGGAACGGAGAATTTCTGTTTAAAGGCACAAGACAGAAAGTAGTCTGCAGTAACAGCCTCCAGTAACAGGATCTGGTGTTCAGAACATCCAGAAAGTATTTACAGCCAACTTTCCACATTATGTTGGAGCCTTGATCCAGAGTAAAAGAAAAAAATAAAAAAGGCACCATCTGGTTAGTACCACCCCATATTGTGAAGCACGGTGGTGGCAGCTTCACTCTGTGGGGAGGTTTTTCTGTAACAGCAACTGGGCAAACAGACGAGTTAAGAGTTGAAGCCAAATATGAAAAATTGTAAATTTTGCAATTAGGTTCAGACAAAATGTGGAGAAACTGAAGCGTTGATTACTTTTTAGGTGGCCTGACACCCAGTTGTTTTCACAAGCTGAAACTGGAATCTCAGAAAAATATAAATTAAATTCAAGCATGATTTCTAGTCATTTTTTCAACTTTGGTAACCTGCTAAGGAAAGACAGAAGTTTATGTAAAACTTGTCTTAAACCAACTATATTCATGAGTTGGGTCTAAAAAGTTTCATGTACTATATTGAACATAATTTCCCTCTAAAACCATTTGTGATTTAAATATTGTCAGAATTAAATGTAAACATTGTGCAAGTTTGAGTTTATCAACGTAAATCTGATCTCTAAAGAGACCACAGTTAGATAAAAAAAAAATAATTAAAGGACTATTAAATAAACATTAAAAAGAATCAAAAACAAAATTGCAGACATGATCAGAAACAAGGATTAGAGATGATATCAATAAAGTATAAAGTCTCAGCACCAACAAGTGCTGCTGGTTTCATTGAAGCCTTTAGAGGGCGCCCTTTCAGGCTCTCTGCTTCCTCCTAGTGGTCATTTCAAAGTACGGCTTGTCACGCCTGGCCTTGCTCTGTGGGATCTTTTCTGCAGCTTTCACTGCGTTTCTCTGAGAGGTTGTAGTTTGAGTTGTCGTTGCTTCAGGTTTCAGCGTCGTCTTTGTGCTGGGGTTCCCTGTAGCTGCTGGTTTTCTCACAGTCCTCTGTGCTGTCTGGGGGGCCTTCTGATTACCTTTAGAGGAAGAGGAGGCAATACTTGGGACCGGCCCAGGGATGGCAGAGGCCACCTCGATTTTAACCTTTGACATGGAGCAGATAGAAGTTACTGTTGCTGGGGGGACAGCCTGGGAGCAGGGGGTCGGGGCACGGGAGGAGCCAGCCTGGGAGCAGGGGGTCGGGGCACGGGAGGAGCCAGCCTGGGAGCAGGGGGTCGGGGCCTGCCGGGGTACCGGTTTTTGTACCGGCACAGTCCTTGTGGCCACCCTCGCCTTCCTGACTGTCTCCAGACGGAGGCGTGACGCCGGAGAGCCGGGGCGCCTCTGTGCAAGGCGGGAGCGCTGGCTGGCACCCGAGGAAGGCTTAACGTCTTTGGGGGTAGATACGGTGGTGGGACGGGACATGTGCGCAGCAGTGGGGGAGGTACATGGGCTGGAAGGTTTGGGGCATTTGGAGGAAGGCTCAGGGCAGACCGGGCTCCTGGGGTGGGTGGTAGGACCATGTGGGCGGGGCTTTAGCTTCGAGGCGGAGCTTGGCTCCACAGGGAGAGCTGATGGAGTCAGGGCTCTGCGGTGACTGCCCGGGCTGGGGGCCCGCCTGCAGGAGCTGCTCACAGGTGAGGAGGGCAGAGAAGAGAAGCCTTTGGTGAGGACGGGCAGGGGGAGTTGGGTGGGCTTCCTGGGTGAGGACGGCACCGTCTGGAGGTCTTTCTTCGGTACAGCAACAGAACCTTTCCTCGCCAGGATGGGGGTGCAGGCAGGGGAGGGGATGCATGAGCGGCAGCTCTGTCCTACACAGGCTGATGAAGAGCAGGAGGAAGAGGAGGAAGCAGAGGAGGTGAGGCCATTAACTGCAGCAAGAGGGTCCATATGAGGCGGAGTGGGTGGAGCATTGTTGGCACAGTGACCACCCAAACCAGGTGGGCCCTTCTGGAAGGCCAGGATCTTCTGCTCCAGTGTGGTGAACTGCAGCACCCGAAGAGGGTCGTACTTGGTCAGGAAGCCCCTCAGGGTGTCCCAGCCCCCGCCGACTCGCACCATCACGTGTTTGCCGTGCAGCATCTGAGGGAACAAACATTCCCACATCATCCCAAAGTCCACACCACGAGCAAGCAGCGACCTTTTCACTTCAGCTCCCGAAATAGCAGCTGCAGATTAACCCGTCTGCACTGAGGCGTTGTGCCCTGAATAGCAGCCGAGTTGTGATGTAATCACCATCCGCTGCTATTGGTTAATGAGCTTTCATGTGTCCAGCCACGGCCTGTGGCGATACGCTTGGCACCGCTGCCAGGATGCAACAGCTAGCAGCTAATCTCTGACACAACACAAACACGAGTTCAAACTGACCGGGATGGACAGACGGAGATACTCACTCTGATGAAGATGGTCTTATCGCCCAGTCTGTAGCGTCCCTCTGACAGGTACTCTATGGACACCTTGTTGGAGCAGTTACAGGCGGGGTCATCCATGCTGAGCTCCTGCTGGAGCAAAGCAGCAGTTTAATGTCGGTATTTAAACCGCTGACCCTTGAACACTCGAGTCGATATGGATGGATGCTCAATGGTCAGTGTTGGAACGAAGCTTAGGACAATAGCTGTGTTTCCACTAAACGTAGGATTGTCCTATATGACATTTGAGGCGTTTTCTTTTTTTTTTTTTTTACGCATCCAAATTGGTTCATTTTACAACACTGCCATGGAAACACTTTTTTATCAGTCACATGTTCAACAACTGGAAGTTGCCGCTGGAGCAAACCATGAAGAAGACAGGAAGCAGTGGGAGGATCACAGTGCAGAATACTTTTTACTGATTTATCATGTGAACAAACTTACTTTTGTGTGATTTTTATCTGTAATTTTAATTGAGTGTAAACACCTTAATTGTGAAATTATTGGTTTTCAGATATTAGCGGAACATGAAAACACAGCTAATGTGAATAATGTCCACTATTCCTCTCATTATATCCCATAATGTCATCGCCTTGTCAAATATGTCATTGTTGGTTAAAAATAAAAATTGCATTTGACTGCATCTTTTTTCACAGGTTTGCTGAATCTCTTGCTTCTAACCAACTGCCAACAAAAATGACTTTGCTTTTTTATTTTTTTTTTTATTTCTCTATGGATGATTTGTGGGGGGTAAAGTGGATCTCTGCAGCTCCTCCAGTTCCATCAGGCCGCTCAGCTCCTATGAATAATCCTCTCCTTCATTGGCCAACCGGTTTAGGTTATTTGTTGGGTCTTGATCGCTTTAGCACAGAAAATCCATTAAAGTTTGAGATTGAAACCTGACAAAATGTGCAAAAGTTAATAGGAAATAAATACCTTTGGGAGAAAAAAAAAAGAAAAAACCTTTTAAAGTACAAACAGCTCAGTTTAAAGCCAGATGCATTTAGGAATATAATTAATCCAACTGTGTCCGTTTTTAATCCAAGCCATTTCCCGCTTCACTGACTGGTTATTTTTAGAGCAGCCGTCTCCTCTGGGAGGAAAACAATCAAATGACTGTTGCTGCTGCGTCTGATCCACTGAACCAGACTAAATACGTAAACCCATCCAACCGGCTCCGCAGCCCCCCCTTCAGGAGCGTTTCAGCGTCTGCGCCCGCATGTGTGTGACGACGTGGCTCTGCACGTGTGACTGACTCAGAGCGCCGGCGGGGCGTCACGTGGGTCAGCTGCCGTCGCCAGGGGAAATGGGGCCCGATCTCACCTCTGGCTGGTAGAGCGCCCCGTGCTGGCAGCACACGCTGAAGGTTTTCACCGCGGCGGGAGGTTCTTCCGTCATCAGCAGCGTCTCCTCCAGCTCGATCTCCTTCTCCAGCTTCACCAACACGGGCGGCTCCACCCCGTATCTGGGGACAGGCGGAGACGAGTCAGGACTAGGTGGCGCCGGAGAGAGAGAGAGAGAGAGACTCAAAGGCTCTACATTCAGAGGGGCCAACGCACCTGGAGACGATCCGGCCGACCTCCAGCAGACACAGACACACCTGCCGAGGCTCCTTGTGCAGCACTGGAGCAGAGAAAACACCCGTCAGCAAGAGGCAACAAACATTCAGGATCAAAAAATTTTTTTTTTTAAATAATTTTAAAAAAATTCTAAATCAGATCAGGGCTTTCTAAAGCATTTTATAAGCCTGGCCATCAGGCTTTACTCCCCCACCCGCCAGGCTAAGCATCGTTTGTCTTTTTATTTATTTTTTTTTTATATACACCAGTGACACCAGCTGCATCTCCATTGACCACATAAATAGATCATTTCAAAATTTGTTAATTTTCCAAAACTGCAGTGAAAACACTTTTTCCCCCCACATCGTACGAGTCACATGATCAACAGCCAGATGTTGCCAGTGGTGCCAACCACAAAGAAGAAGAAGAAGACAGAAAGTAGCTGGAGGATGACTGCGCAGCGTGTTTAACAACTTATTGTGTGAACAAACTTATTCACGTGTGATTTTAATTGCATTTCTTAATTACTGGAAACAGAAACTGCAAAATTTGGGGTTTTCTCAATATTAGTATTGACAAAGTTTGTGCACATTTGTAATGGAAACTGTACACACACACACACTTTAGTTAGGGTGAAACAACTGAAGTGCAAAAAGTTTATTTTAATTATATATTTTATGTTTGCCATCTTTAAGACTTTAAAGCTGACAGGAAATTTGAAAATAGGACTAAGTAACTATGTGTTATTGGAAGACATCAACAGTACCTAAAATCCAACAATAAACATGTAACTCAAAAACGCGGCGGGTCGTTGGCTGGCTGTTCTTCCTAACGCCTCAACCAACAGATTTAGCAGGTTATCTGGTGGGGGACCCTGATTAGGAAAATATTATTAGAGCAGCAGTTGTTTGGGTTTCCTTCCAGACTGGGATTTGAGTGTGATCCATGTTGGATCACTTCATTTGAGTTGATCAAACTCCAGAGTGATTGCTCCCTCTATAAGATCCCATTAAGACACTAGGAGGTTCAGCTTAACTGGACTCTGCTGCTCAGTTCTGCTCCGTTTGATCCCATTTGCTCCTCAATGCTACATCCAACAATAACGAGGCGCAACTTAAACGTAGCAGCTAATAAATACCGCCTTGGTTGCCATGGTGCCGCTTTGTTCACCAATGTTCTGTAAAAAACCTTTGACCTGAATGCAGATATATTTTCAAGTAAAAATCAGAACTGTGGTATGATGGCTAACATTTTCACTTGACAATCAAGCATTACTTCCTGTTGGTCTTGCATATAAAAACCTACTTTAAACTTTGTGGCAAAATGAGGACAAGTGCAAAAGGGATTGAGGATTTCTGCAAAAAAGTGAACATTTAAATAAACTAATAAATGTAGCTTCTAGTAAAAGTTTTTGATTTTCGCTGTAACTTCTGTTACTTTTAATGAATCTAACAAAAAGATTTTTAATCTGTGACTAAGATTATAGATTATAGCTTCATTTGGCCTCAAACTTGAATCTTTTCTCTGCATTTTAATAAGTTACCCAACTTTCTTTATAAATGACTCAATAGTTCACCAAATCGAGTGGGCGGGTCATTTCAAATGTCAACCTCAAAGGTCATGTCTGCAGGAATCCAGGCTGAAACAATCTTTCCCAGAGTTGGAATGATTAGACATTAAACCTGAACGTTTATGTAAAAGTCCCAAATGAAATGAGAGTTTAGTCGTCTGGTTGGACGTGTTCTGGTGTTTACCGAGGCCCTCCGACTCAAACAGGTAGGTGTCATCCACGCCGACGTGCCGGCACCAGGCCAGGAAGTTGGCTGTGTTGTCCCGGGCAAAGAAGGAACCCGGGGAGGCGTCGCGCTTACAGGCCACCTTCCTGGTGGGGAAGAGCTGGAAGGGAACCGGAATGTCAAACTTATGTGGAAGAGGAACGTTCCAGTAAACATTAGTCGTGTTTCCACATCGTACCTTAGGTAGCGCTGTGGGGCAGGTCTGGGCGACCTTGGTCTGCAGGGCGCCGATCAGCTGGCAGAGCTTCACTCCGTTATCCAGCTCCTCCATGAACAGTTCGGCTCTCACTTCCTCTCCTGGAAAAACCACAGAAAAGGTTAAAAAGATACAAACCAGAGGAATATCTTCCTTTCTCTGCATGTTCCTGAACAGGAGGCCACATTAAACATCCTCCTCCAAGGGGCTCAAGCGCTCCCACGCTCCCTCAGCCGTAAATCAAAGCCGAGGGAATAATACGGCCGCAGTAAGTGACAAAGATTGCTCTGTAAAAGTCGACTTCCACCTGACAAAGGGCTCAGCCTCAGGGTTAGAAACTTCATCCCGTTAATCCCACCTGTTGGTTCGCCGTTTAAAACATCTAAAAACCTGAAACGCAGGCCATCCTGTCCACGGGAGCACTAACTCACGTTGAGCACTCAGTACCTGCCCACATTCCTCATGTTAGTAGCCAAACATTGGGCTGTGAAACCCTGATTCAGCAACAATAGAGTCAGTTTCGGGTTCCTCACTGCTCCATTGTGCCACACGGACAATGGGCGTCCGTATAATGGCAGCAGCGGAGAAACTGAGGGATTCTGTTCTGCTCTGCGGTTTCCCCACTGGAAGCATCGAAAACCGATTACACACGAGAGCAGCGTCGATAGTTCATCGGTACGTTCCTGGCCTCTGGGGGGGAACTGTTGGCAGGCAACACACACACCCCCACACACCCAGAGAGAGAGCTACTGTTGAAGGCAGGTTGAAAACTGGTAGGATCAAAGCTTGCAGTGTTAAAACATCTAAAAAAACCCAAACAAATTAACCGTTAGGAGCGTGAGGAGAAGCTGGTGTGCAAGTTAAACCCACCCAACATGCCGCTGAGCCAGATGGCCAGGTCCTCCTGCATGGGGACCAGCGTGGCCTCGTGGCGGACCGCCAGCCACTGGTCATACTGGAACACGTTGGAGAGGCCGGGGCCGTGCCGCTGAGCCAACGGGCTGCGGGGGCACCTGGGACTCAGTAGGGGGGCGTCAAACTTCTCGCTGAACCAAACCTGGAGAAAAAAAAAAATAGAATCAACTGAGCTGGAGGAAAAAAAAAAAAAAAAGGGAAAAACATACAAGTAAAAACACCCTAAATCTAAAGAGGTAATTTCACAGACAAAAGGTTTAGGTGGAAATTAAGTTTGCGTTTGTTAATCTTACAGCGAAGCTGACAAATACAGGAACCTAGAAAAGTTAGCATCTGAAAAGAAAAGTAATTCAAAGAGAGAGAAAAACAACATACCTGAAACTATTAAATTTTTCTGAATTTTTGTCATTTTATAAACAAAAGCTAACTGGTTTTGTTGGCCAATAATTTCCTTTAAGAGGTTGTTAGCCTTGTTGCACAGCTAGCAAATACAGGAACTGAAGAAGTTGGTATCCAAGAGGAATAATAAAGTTAAAGTCAACCTTTTCTTGTGGTCCAAATTTGTCTGTGGGAACACAAACTGTAGATCAAGGCAGCTGAATTTTACTTGCATGACTCTTTCTTCCCATTAGTAATTAGCCATTTTTAACCCAACATTTTTAGGCATTATTTTCACATAGAGTTAGTTCATGGTATTCATGTTCCTAATGCAGCATTACAAGTAAGCATTTCTTGGATTGATCCTCATGATACTACTTTTAAAAAAAAAAAAAAAAAAGAAAAAAAAAAAAGAATTTTGATTGGTTGACAAAATCAGTGACGTAAAAAAAAAAAAGAACTGTTGTCAAGATTGTTATTTTTTTACAATTTTCACGGCAGTTTGCTCAATAATAATACAAAATTTTAAATATGATTAAAAGCAGTTACTGTATGCAGTTTAGTGATACAAGTCACTTTATTATGCGACTTAATAATAAAAGTCGCATAATAATGGAATGTTGAAAAACATTCCATTATTATCTGTGGGACGATGATTGCTGTGTCAAGTCACAGCCATACAGTTACCTACAAATGAAACAATGTTTATATGGTCAGTTTTATTATTGGAACAGTAACCCACAAAATATTGCAATAAAATGTTACTTTCTTTAGAACAAAAGCACAAATTATATTCAGTTTTCTCCTCCTTGTGTGAGAAAAGACTAATGGATCATATTTAATGAGCTATTCATGCAGAGTGAAGCCTTCACGCAGTGCTGCATGTCAGCTCTACTGAAGAATCTGTGCACCAACCTGACCTAGTAACCGTGGCTACTCCATCTTAAAGCCACAAATCCATCTTTATCCATCTATAGTCAATAAGTTTTCTGCACAGCCTATTATTTTGCTTCTAGTCTGGTAAAAAAAAAAAAAAAAAAAAACATATCCAATGCTGCTGTACTTTCCTAACATGTGCTTCTTTGTGCCTGAAGCCAACGTCCAATCATATCCATCCCTGCTGTCACACACTGCCTCACCCAGTCAGCATCCTCATCTGGTCACTCAACGTCTGTCACACAGGGAAACCAAGTGTATGTGGGAATAGTGGGGAGTTCAGTTTTATGGCTTTGGATGAAATGTAAAAAAAAAAAAAAAAAAAAAAAAAGTGCTTTACTCTGTTGGTGTATTAGGATCATTGTAGTTGGAGGAAGAAAAAAAAGAAAAAAAAGAAAAAGTACATTTCTGCCCCCCCCCCCCAATACTTACCCTTTTTTCCCAGAAAATGCCTGAGATTAATCTCAAAATTTGTAAAGTCAAATTTTTCAACTTTTGGAAATAATCTGAGTTTCAGATTTTCCTAGAAATTTTGAGGTTCATCTTAAAATTTGAGTTTAAAAAGTCAAACATTTTCTAGAAAAAAGAAAAAATTCTGAATCTTAAAATTTGAGTCTAACAATTTTTTAAAATTTCCTTGTTTTGTTGTTTTTCTAGAAAATATGAGTTTTTCATAGAAACATACTCTCTTCCCTTCCATCTCCAATACACACTTGTAAAACTCAGACTGAGAAGCAGGGGACCTCCACATTCCCAAGCGCTGGCTGATTTTCCAGTTTCCAGGCGGTCCGAGGGGGAATCAGCTGCAGATGTTCACTCTGACATCTCCACACGTTACGCAACCAGCTGCTGATGGACCTCTCCCTCTTCCTGCCATGCAGCTTGTTGACATCTGCATCGGACACGGCCTTTAATCTTGGTGTCGTTCGCATGTGATCAAGCGCTGCTGAGACATGCGGCTCAATGGATTGTTGTGCTGTGGAACAAGGCGGCGAATTCATGGCGTTGCCCCAGGCGACAAACAGGAAACCTTCTGGGCAGAGGAAAAAATGGGCCGTTCTACACCGACGCAGCGCTGCTGCAGATTGTTCTGTTGGACTGTGAGTGACTCAGGCCTCAGTGGAGCAGAACTTTGAAGTCGATATGATGGATTTAACCTCAGTTTGTTCTCCACAATGACGCTAAAAAGAACTTGTTGCAACTCAAGATTACAGAGAATGCTTTCACCCTAGAAAGTTAACTTTTTTTGCTACTTTTTCAAAGGTAGTTTTTAATAATTAGATGGGCCAGACTGTTGAGATGTTTAGGATACGTGGGGATAAAAAAAACAATAATAATAAAAAAAAAAATAAAAAAAGTAAAAGGGGAAAACTCTTGGGGTTTTAATCAGTAATCTGCAACTTCCTGCTTTCCCTTCTGTATAAATTACAGGACAGACGGCAAAATCTTTTAGTCACTTTTAAAACTGAGAAAGATTGAATGATTTGCTTGAGATAATATTTTAAGAAATATTTCAGTTGTTTATATCTAGATCCAGAATTTTTTGAGGTTGCAAAAAAACACAAAGATCAAAAAGGATGGTCTGAGTGTGCGTCAGTCACATTATTTCAAAGAAGGAAATAAAATGGAAAAATCCAACCTGCGACAACTCTACAGATATTCTCAGTGAAAGTGAGAACAGCTTAATGTTGGAATCTAAATGCCTGTGGAACAGAGCCGGTCTGAGTTAATCTCACTGGGTAATCCAGAACACAAACGCCCCAGATTCTGAAACATTCCCCACCTTTAATCACTAATTAAAGGTGGTTTAATCTTAAGTGGCTCAAGCTAAGTGCAACAAAACTTTCTAAAGGGAAACCATCCGATCAGATGGAAAATAAAAACGACAAAAAAAAAAAAAAAAAAAAGGATTCTCATAAGCTCCTCCCCCTGCTGCATGTCTATGAATCATCTGAACAGCAGCATCAACAACAATCAGTTACATTTTTCAATGTGAGACAAATGTTCCATCTCCAAACAATCTGCTTCAAAAGTAGCAAATTTGCAACTTTCAAGCTGGTTTCCTCCCACTTCCCATGACCTGCTAACTGACCTTTAAACTAAGCCTGAGCTGTTTATTTTAGTACTTTTCACATTGCGTACTAAAATGCTCATTACAGACGATGACATTTATTGTAAAGCTTTGGATTTCATTGGGACAAATTCCTTTAAATTGTATCATTATAAAGGTTTTAATGTTTGGAAATGCCCAAACTAAAGCTTCCAGTGGATTCTGCAGCAGTTCTTCCCTTTACAGATTGTAGTTCTGCTTCCATGAATGCATACATGTTCAGCATGGCTGAGCAGATATCTGATCTGACTGTGCTCTACATGCGCAGTGAGGCTGCAGCATCACTGCATCCTCACAGCTCACCTTCCAGACCCAGAATAACCGAAACATTCCTCCACCTTCTACGCTCGCTTCAACAAAACATCGATTAGTAAAATCAAAGCTGCCATTTCGCCCAGAGAGACGGTAACATGATCTTTAGGATCCATGTGCTGCATTTAAAGCTGCAGAACATCCGCGGCGTGCTGCGGCCCTTCCCGCCACATGTTATGCCAACAGCATTCCCACAATCCAACTGTGGTGGAAATGTGTGAGTCCTGGTTTTTCCCAGAGCAGATGAAAGGAGTGCGCCAGTTGTCGAACGGGGACAAGGCTGTAACTCGATCCGCTTGTTGTTCTGGGTTTGGGAACGACTTGCGACTCATCGCTGGGAGGGGAAAGGGAAAAAGTGAGGAGCATTCCGCCCACTCCCTACAAGATGTGGAGGGGGAAACAACTAAAGTCTGGGAGCTTAGGAACGCCAGACATACACAACAACAACAACAGCAGCATGGCATGCTGGGACACAGGTGGGCTCGAAGCAGCTACTTAATTTGTCTGGATTACTGCGATGATCTGAACTGAAAAACCCAGACAGTTTATGAATAAATAGATTTTTTTTTTCCTTACTAATGTTTGTGGTCCTCAAGTTGAACTTTTGACAAAAACTAGCAGACTCTTACCTGGATGCCAGTCTGGACAGCCATGATTGTGTTCACCTGAAGTTCACTTCTTCATTCTGTCGAGATCAAAACAAATCTTTAGGGCAGAGTTTCCCCCCAGACAACCTTCCAAGCCTGGTGGTTTTAGCAGGGCAGTCTGAAGTCCACAGCAAATTTGAAGATATCACTAGGTAATTATGCATCATTGGAAGACATTGTCAACAAAACCCAACGCCTGCTAAAAGGTCTTAAAGGCAAATAAAAAAAATTTCTAAGCCTGGTGGTCCACCAGGCTTATAATATAGCTACAAAACATGAAGAATCAAACTTATTGTTTAGATCAACTGTGTCCAAACTTTTCAGTTAAAACAGTCATGTTGAAATTGATTGAGATCCACAAAATGTAGATATTTAAAAAAAAAAAAAAGAAGTCGTGTTTTTTGCAAAAAGTTTCCCCTCTTGCCTGTAAACAAAACTATTTTAATGAAATAATCAAGTCTGATTTCTAGAGAACAGGGAGTTATAAGTCATCGTACAACTGAAACGTAACGTCTGCAAATAATACGTCCCAATTGCCGATCGTTTTCTAACATTTGTCTGGATTTTTTTTTTGCGTGTATTCTCAAAGGCGAATGTTCAAACATCTTGCATATTTAGTTCAGTTTTCCATAATGGGTGTGGCAAAATGAGTGAAAGTCACTGGGTGTTTGTAGACCTGTTTACTAAGAAAATTAATGAAAAAAAAAAAAACACTTGATAAAAAAAGAAAAGAAAAAAGGAGTACTTTGTTTTGTACCTTCCACTTTCAAAAGATTTTAAATTGTAACTTTTTTGAAAGACAGTGAAAATTCTCCAGTAAGATTATTTATTAATAAAAATAAAAACATTTTAGTATAAAAATACGCTTGACTTGGAAAACTGAGTTTGCGCATGTATCAATTTGTTTTTCAAATAAGGTCAAAGGATATGAATGAGAACACTTTGTTTAAATCAATGAATGACCAGGAAGGACGTTTATTAAAATGTTTCAACACATAGCAGGATGTATCAGATCTCAGAGAGATAAAAAAAATATTACTTTTATTTGTGAACACTTAGCATTCAGTAGAAGCCCATTCCAAACTTTGACACTGCCATCTGCCACGTTAATCATTCAGGAGGTTATGACCAAGCAGAGCGATCGTTCCAATTTTACAGCCTTATTATTCTCTGTCAATGTACCGATCAGGACAACCGGTTTGCTGGGACACTCCTCAGGGTAGATGCTGCTGCAGAGTGAAAAACTCAGTTACCTTCTTCTAGAATCACAGATGTGTGTAAAGTGTTCAAAATCATCTCATTAACGCTGGATTATTAGTAACTACAGTGATTAATTAAATTAGTTTAAAACTCACAACATCAAATGGTGTAAGGAGCGTCTGTTTTTACTGAACCTTCAAACTTTTCTCAAAGGAAGTGACACAGCTGGTTTCTCCAGTTTTCCCACACCAGTCTTACCCCAACACTCGTGGTCCCAGTGGGGAGTGTGTTTGACACAGAGGGAGTGGGTGTGGGGAAGCAATCACGAGCACACAGATCCTAATAACAGAGCTGATTTGGTCAACACAGCTGAGACAATAGTCCTGGAATACCAACCTCCTCTCCACGATCTGCTTTCACCCCAGATTTATGAATATCAGCAGCAAAAACTCATGTGCTGCATTCAGGTAACATATTTTCGGCTAAAGCACAGAGTGACAGGACTGATGAAGTAAAAACTAACCTAAACAACAGAGAGTGATACATCCAGACGAGAGGAGATGCAAGTAGGCAGGAGAGTCTGACATCATCTCACTTACCGCGGAACAGAAACAACTCAAACTACTGAAGAAACCTGCCCAGCGTCCAACTCCTGTCAGCCTATTGGACACATCGTGGACTAACCGAGTCGGGTCCCTGCAGTGTTCAGATATGTTCAGCCAGAGCGGCTCCTGCCTCTGCTTCCACGACTGGGTGGAGGGAACGCCAGCGAGGGAATGACGGGACGGAGGGAGGGAGGGAGAGAAAGAAAGGGATGAGAGGAGGAGGTGCAAAAGGAGAACCCTGACTAATGAAGTGGCTACGCTTCACTAAGCCCTGACCATCTATGTGCCCCCCCACCAATCCTATCACAGCGGGACCCTCTCACAAAGCAGCCATTGTTTTCTTAACCAGTCTCATCTCCGACCCAGGAACTCCCCGATCGGGATGCAATGAAACGGAAAGAGATGGAGTAGAGGAGGTGATTTACTGCTGCTTCCTCTCCCCCCGCCACCACCTCCCACCTCCCGGTTTGAACTCTGTCTGGACCGAGGAGTCAAAGCTGCTGCAGAACGAGCAAACTTGAGGAGCAAAGGGCAAACGCACGTGACGTCCTACGAGTGAGTCAGGTGTTTGCTTTGCCACAGCTGTTTAAATCTGCTCTAATGACCGCGGGCTTGTTGGAGATTCACCGCTCAAATAATGCAAGCCGACTTCCAGCCACATTAGTTGCGTTTCCATTAACCGTAGAATTGCGGCAATTTAAATTACTAAAATAAATTTGCTTTCGATAAGACATTTGTTTGCAGTAGGATGAGGTGGTTTTTCGACCATATTGAAATATATGTATTTTGCAAAACTGCAATGGAAAGACTTTTTTTCCCCGCACGAGTCACGTGACCAATAGCCGGATGATACTACTGGCGAAAACGATGAAGACAGCAGGAAGCAGGAGGAGGATTATAGTTTGTTTTTTTCCCCTGGGCTGTGCATCTAGTTCCACCAGAAATATGAGTTCATAAAAAGTTCTGAGTCTTCTGTAAAACTGCAGAAAACAATTTTCCTGAAATGCTGCATATGTAAGCTCCCAAGTACAAGGGGTTTGTCACTCCAATGTCTGAACACAGCTGATGGCGCTAGCACCACAACTGGATGATTAAAATCTCATGTAAATGTTTACATCTGTCCCTGCCATGACTTATCGTGTGAACACGCTCAGTCAGGTTTGATTATCCATTTAATTTCTTATTAAAACGGAAACGCAGCAATTGCACAATTTTGTTTTCTCGACATTTGCAGAAAATAGACAAAGACTGGCACACATTTGTAATGGAAACAGCTACTGATGATGATGATAATGCCGGATAAGTTTCTGGGAACCACCTCGGGGTTTGCAGTGGTAGAAAGACCTTCAGAGTTCCAACAGAGAAGCATCCAGAAAGCTGTGTAGGCTTTCATGAGGGTGACCGCTCAACAACGACGGAAAACATGACGGCTCTTTGGCAAGAATTCCAGTTGTGTGCATCTGGAGCATGAAAGGGGCCCACACACACGGTCAAATGTCAAGCGCAGAGGAGGGTGGGAGAACTGAAGCCAAGAGAGGGGACAAAAACAAAAAAATGGTTTTATTATGCTGCCGAAGCAGAGAATGGTACCCCAGAAAGGGCATGGATCGACATGGAGACCTACCACGCACATTCTTCAACAGTCATTTGACAAACATGTCCACACAGTGATAGCTTTATTGTAAGGTTCATTTCCCTTTTGACACTCAAAAGTGATTTCCCATGACACCCCCGCCCTTTCTATTCAGCAGTTACGGCTTAAGTCGAGAACAAAAGATAACCAGTGGGGTTAGACTAAGGCTGGACTCAGATAAACGCTCAATTACCAATAGGGGTTAAAGATAAAGTTCTTTTTAGTTTTATACAACTCAATTTGTAACACAGGTCATTTAAAATCCAGTTAATCATTCAACTTCAGAAGACAGCGCATCCTGCTTCATTTCCCCCATGCCAGCAACAATGTTTCACAATGTGGCTGGAATGGATGCCGGTTATCCCACTCCACGTCAATCTGGTTTCATCTGTCATCCGACAGGAAGAAACGTGAAATCAACACTTTCCCTGGCATCTCATTAAAAGGACTTTAAAATGATTGGTTTTGAATCCACAATCATTTGAAATCCACTTCATTTGCTTTTGCTACTCCTCCTCAAGTCTCTCTTATCGTATGGATGTATCATATGGTTACAGGTGTATAAATAATTTGCAAGCACAGACACGGTTATTTTAATTTTAGCATATTTGATCAGAATCAATTGATGGGGTTTCTGAGCTACAATCAGTGCTTAGATAGTTTAATACAAAAACATGAGATCTTACAACTGATCTCCATAGTTCACAAAAATACTTCATACATACCCAGATATCGTTATGTACCTTGAGACCAGTGCTTTGTCCAGAGAATAAAATAGGAAGGAATGAAACAGCAATGCTTGGGTAAGAGAATCAAACGGGTAAAGAAGAAAAGTGATTAAGGGCAGGCTGGAACATTCACAAACCAGATCACACCACATTCCTTAAGAAGAAGAGTTTGGGGAGTGAAATAGGCAGACAAAACTGCCAGAGAACAACCAGAGTCTGGTTTAGGGGGAGGAAGCTGTAGTTCACTCTGGGAGTGAAATTACAGACATTTTCAGACTGAACAGTTAAGTTTATGGTAGAGTAAGCGGCACAAGCCCCGGTTTCCCCTGCAGCCTGAACTAAACTTAAGATACCGTGTGTGCTCTTTAGCATTCAGTGGGGGTGAAGACATCCGTGTGTTCCCACCTCACACGCACACGTCGCACTGCTCTCTAGTCGTAGCCAATAATCATTTAAGAGGATTGGGGCTATTCCAGACAGCAAAGCGCATCCACAATGCTCCGTCACCAAAACACACTGCACGTGGCACGCTCAGGGAGCCCGCGGCGCTCCGCTGAAGCATGCAGGCGCTCGTGCAGAAACGCAGAAGAGAGGCATTACGTAATACGTGAAGGTTCAGGCGGTGACGGACTTTTGATTTGCTGCTGAGTGATAAAAAGCAAGCCTGCACCTGAGGCTTTTCATCCCTCCAGGGTTTTTTTTTTTGTTTTTTTATTTCATCGATAAACATTTGAATTATCAGTGCGTTATGTATGACGTTATGTGTTATGCAAGTGTGAGCCTAAAGTAGGAAGCAAAAATTTGAGCAAATTTCCTTAAATCACTTACTGTTTTTATAATGACAGTATTATGGCCATACTAAGGAAAACATAAATAAAATTACATAATAAAGTCCTGATTTACGATATGTGTAAAGTCGTATATCGATTTATATCAGATACGAGAGAAAAAAAGTCTAAAGAATAAGTCGCAATAATCTGAGAATTGAATATATTTTGAGATTTCAAAGGCATAATCTAAGAATTAAGTCAATATTTAGAGAATAAAGTCTTAATATGATTACAAGAAATCATATGAGAATAAAATAGAAATAATACAAGTGTAAAGTCATAGCACCATAAGAATTCATAATATTGTGAGAACATAAGTCAAAAAAAATACGAGAATAAAGTCGTAATACAATGCAGTTAATATTTCATGAAATCATATTATGAGAAGTTGTAATAAAAGCAAAAATAGAGTCGCAATATGACTTTATTCTCGTACCATTTCGATTTTGTTCAATTCATTTTTAAAAACTTCTTTGCGTGCCCTAATGCTCCGTCGTAGTTTCTCCATTAGCTTTACAGCCATACTTCCAACGTTGGATTTAATCATTTCATTGTGAACGCAGTAATCTTCTTTTCTATTAATAACTTGAAGCGACACAATAACTGAGCGACATCCTTGTCAAGTGGCAGTGGGCCAGTAAACCCCCTTTGTTGGAGTCCAGAGGGGTCCTGCTGGACCAAACTGGTCCCTAGAGAATAGCAGCTCCTTCTCTATTAGACTCCTTCCTGCTGAGCCCTTTGTGTCTGGACTTAATTACTTGATCAGAGCAGCGGTCGTTCAGAGCCAGGCCTGCTCCTTTTTATTGCAGATGGTGCCTGGCTGCACTGTGTCCATGAGGAAACTCATTCATTCATTCAGGAAGGAAATAATGTCCCTGAACTGAACGGCTCAGCTTCAATTACTCTGTAGTTATTTAGCCCCCAGGTGTTTACATGTCTACTTGAAGTTTTTAATAGAACTTTTAGAGGATTAAATCTACTGGACTCAACCTTACTGGAGCGGCCTCTCCTTAGAGGTGGGACGTTATGAGTAAAGCCCATCTTAAAGGCTTGAATGAGTGGGCCCCACCTGCCGATCCAATTTTGATTTGATGACACTAATCCACAGCTTGCTTTACATCACAGTCAGCTCCTGGATATTAAAATCTCTCGGTGCCAACTCAGGAACAACGAGGCCGACTCCAGACGTGCTGGTGTGGAGTGAACCCACCAGAGACGGCCTTGTAAACGGCATCCTGCACAAACAAGTTTGAGAATGAGTCAATGCACAAACAGATGATTGAATCGGTTATAGCTTCAGACATAAAAGCTCTTGGGTTTCAGACAAAAAAAAAAAAAAAAAAGTCACATTTTCTGCATTTTTTTGGAGTGAACTACCAAACACATCTAGTTAGAACAGAGTTGGCTTTGTTTCAAGAGATATTCTGTTGCTATATTATGAGCAGTAAATAGCTTCCTTTTGAAACCGTTTCCAGATTACAGATGGCTAGAGAATGTTCATAGAATTCAAGTTCCACTTAGACAAAACATCTCCAATCTCAAATCTACATTTTATAAGACACTACAATTTTTTTTTTTTAGTAATTAAGAGCAGAAGTCCTTTTTGCCCTAACAAGCTCTTAGAATCCTCACTTTGAGGCCTGTAAACTGGTGAGCTCTCAACAGAACCTGACTTTGCACTTTGGGTTGTCATGGACACCTGATTGCAAAACCTGATCATTACACCAAACATTTTCCAATTCCGAAGTCCTGTCCATCTGCCTCACAGAGTTATGGGATGTTTCAGAGTGCGACAGGCCTGGGAAGATTTCTGCCATGAACCGTTTCTGCTCTGAAACCCCACAGAACCAGCAGGTCGGCCATTTGTAACATTGCAACAAACGGCTCAACAACTGCTACCGTTTATCTTTCCACTGGCATTACTTCAGCTGGTTGGTTCTGTTTGTCCATATATAGAGAGAGAGCAAAGTGCATCACCTTGTGTGTTTCAAGATAAACAGGAACACAAAACTGGGAACTCAAACCTATCCTGGAAGGAAGCAAAAATTTGCAAATCAACACATTTGTCTTTCATTAATTAAAAAAAGGGGAGGAAAAAAAAAAAAAGAAGATGGCTTTATCCCTTCATGGCAGCTTCAGGTGAAGAGACACAATGTAAATGCTTTTCAACTGGGCTAGAGCTCTGCTAGTAATCAAATCTTCAAACAAATAGTCCCGGTGTTGCCAAGTTACCAGCTTTATTAAGGTGAACTCAAACTATATCTAATCAAATCCTCCGAGGAGTCTTAGGCACTTCTATTGTAGGGAGGATTTAACCTTTACCATAATCTGTTTTGGAAAATGGAAAACTGTAGCTCAGTGAGCAGAAACTGGAGAATATAAAAAAGGCACTGTCACAGAAGAGACTGGTGGTTAATCCTAGTTCTCAGTAACAGAGGAGCTCCTGAAAATAGCAGCAATATTTGAATTAAATGTTTGCATGCAGCTATCAGGAATTGGCTCAAAGTTCCTGAGTCAAACATTCAAATGACTATAAATATTGTCCAGGAGCATAATTCCAGTTTAACAAGACTGGAATATAAACCCAATTTTGCTAAATCAAATCAGATTAAAGAAAAAAACCATAGATTAATATTGGAAGTGCCACCGAACAAATAGTTATGGATTTCCTGTCTGAAGAATCTGCTAGTCTTTAGATATGATTTATACTTGAAGCTGAAACTGCTCACGGAAGCTACACACATCTATCAAACCCTTAAGAAGCAGCACCAGATGAGACAAAGACAACTTAATGAGTTAAACATGAACACAGGGACATATGGGCTGCAACAGTCAGCCAACACAATGGGATGATAATGAAATCTGGGATTACCCCTCATTTATTTGGGATTTCAGCCTCAGGAGGAGAGCGGTGGTGGGGACGTATTAAGGGTTGGTGTGTGTACGTGTGTGTTGTAGCTTTGGGAGGTCCTACATGTGAAGCCCGATGCCAAAGATCAAGCAGATGGCGATTATGAAGATTGATGGAAATGAGGTTCCTACTCATTTATTATGAAGAGGCGACCAGAGGCAGCTTTGTCTCAAACACTGACTTACTGTACAGAATCTGATCTGGAGGAGGATCTCACTTGGAAATGCGGAGCAATTTCTGATACAAACAAAAAAAAGAAAACTCCAAGTCATTTAACCAACTAAGAATGTGTTGTTCTGCCAAACTCTTATCAGTTTCCACATTGCTGCTACAGTGAGAACCCAGGAATAATGTGTAGAGGTACTAAGATCCTCTCAAGGATCTTCAAAACCCGTCATTTCAGTTTTGATCTCCAACCAACAGGTTTCTGTTCATGTTTTATCAAAGCAATGAGTTACAGAGAAGACAAGATGTCTGTTGTTATGCAGGTAAAGTCAGCAGCCAGCAGTGTGCATCCATCAATCTGATAAAGCTAGTACGACTATGTTGTTTGTGAACAGAAATGCTTCCAAATGCCCAAACGCCCTGCTTTCTGTGATCATTTAAACATCTTGGTAGCCTCATTTCAACCAGCTGACCAACAGTGTGCAGAAACAGGTGGGTAAGGGGCAGTGCTGCATTACTCTAATGACATGTTTATCACATTTAAAAGTACAAATTGTGCGACACATTGTGAGATTAAAGGTGTAACTTTAGTACTGACCCATTTGAAATTGGGCCGCAATTAATCATTTTAATAAATGTAATATTCTAAACATCAGAAGAAAAAAAAAATTACATTGTGCTGATTTTGTCATTTAACCTCTAAAACATCTTTTTTGAATATCAGAAATGAATTCAGATGCAAATGTTCAATTTAATTCTTAAAGAAAAACTGTTTCTTTTTTGCCTAAAATGCAATAGCATTCTTTTATTGAAATAATCATCAGCTTGATTAGTAATTGAATAATACTGTAGTCACCTGGAGTACAAGCTCAAAAAAAAGGCAATTTTGTGAACGTGTAACACACTCAGTAGTAATAAAATAAAAATTATATATATACATTTTGCACTTAAGATATAAAAAGCAACTGCACTGATGTCAAGTCAAGCAGAAAGGGCTGAGCTTCACATGTTGATGCCAGAGGTATTTTTTTTTATTCACTGAAGGAATGCTGTGTTACTGTATTTTAAACACAAAATGCCCTTCCCTAGCACCATTTTTTTTTTAAATGGAATCGATTTCTTTATTTTGATATTTTAATATAATTGTTATACTGCATAAGTTTAAATGAAAAATATGCTGAATATGCCTTTTTTATAATCCTATTGATTGTCAGAATAATCTATAGAATACTTGATTATTAATCGTTAGTTGGAGGCCTTTTGACAGGTTCAGAAGAATGAAGAAACCTGTTCCATGTAGACACATATAGGCCACCAAAAACAGGATTTCTATACATTTCCAGTCTCAAACGTCCATAGATTTCTGTAGCTTAGACTTTAATGTCGAATCAAAGAAATACAGAAATCAGCTTTTGATTTGTGGCAGATCGTTTCCCAGTAGTCAGACTTTAAATATGCAGTCTGCAAAAAAAAAAAAAAAACACTAAAAGGAGGAAGGCTGATGGACAGACGAAGCATAAACAAAAGGTGGGACGATGGACAGACAGGAGAAGGAATAATAATAATAATCTGTTTGGATGGACGAATGAGGGACAGACGTCTGGGCGACTCAATGACAGACAGATTAGTAAGTGAACATCAGAACAAAACTTTCAGACGCGTCTCGTAAGCTCAGTGTCCTGCAACTTCTAGATGTGCCCCATGCAACTGAGCCTGCACAGCAGAATATAATGACCAAATTCACATTCAATATGAGACAATAAACATGCAGGCTGAGGCTCTAGATTATAATGCATGTCTAACATTTCCCTGAAGACAACCTCTATGCAGGAAGCACCTGTCAATCCTTACTTCATCCTCTTTCCTCCAACAGGAAACCAGGATTGTCACACAACAACAGCACTTCATCCATTTAAAAAACAGCCCATCTTCATTGTTCTGGCTCCATAAGTGCAGCCGCAGGAAGAAACAGACCAGCCACTGTGGACTTCGATCAAAAAAACATCTTGCATGATTACAATTCCAGACTGGATAATATCATAGAATAGCTCAGGAGACTGGCAACAGATTAAACATGTACTAGTAAACTACTGATCCTCTCAGCCATTTATTTTTTTGCTAGCTGCAATTCAACCAGGGATAAATATGTACACGCCTCAGACTCAACAGAGGCAAGTAAAGACGTGTGAGAACCAAACAGCGAGGCTGCCTTTGGATAACCGAGACGGCAGGGAGATATTGATGGAAATTAAGTTTAAACAGAGCATTCTTCCTTTAAACGTCAGTCATTTAGGAAGCTAACCCCCAGACTTATTGGAATAAAACCAGACGGACCCCTTCAAAAGTCCCAGAACTGTACCAAACTCCTCGAATGCTCCATTTTGTGTGGACACAAAGCAACACGTAGAGACAAACGCGTCTCAACGTCATGGCAAACCCAACACAACCCTTAGCTTAGCTTTCAACTCCTCCTCAGTATTCCAGATGCTAGAAGTCTCCGCGAGGCTTCCTCGCGAGGAAACTTTCACACAGGCGAAAATTCCCGCATCTTCCCAACCGTGTCCTTTTCAGTCGAAAAAGAGATCAAATAAACTCACCAGCAGCACCGGGAGTTAGCTTAGAACCTCCGCGTCACAGTCGACAGTGGATGCTCGTTTGCCTCACTGGAAGTTTTCGGTTGGGGCTTCAACTATCGAGAGTTACTCACGTTCTCCCGTCTGTTGCTCCAGCTGTGCATTTAAGGGAGAGCGCTGTTCGAAACAGCCAATCGGAGCGCAGAGGCTGACTGTGGGCGGGACCTCTGGCATACCTGAGCGTCGTTTTAATTGGATGATAGAAAACCCATTCACGTCGATGAAATTCATTCAGCTCTTGTGGTATGCCGCAAGATCAATGTGGGACAATTAAATAAATAATGTAGATAATTATCCAAATAAAAATATACAAAACAAGCCAGTTTAAGTGCTCGACCCACGTTTCTTTTATACGTGACACTAATTTTATCCGGACACCTATATTTTTAATATATAAATTAATTAATTAATTAATTTAGAGAAACATCTTTTTAGTTGCCCTTAATTAAAAAAAAAAAAAAAAGAGAGAAAAATTTGGTCTCTAAAAGTATCAGAAATAGAAAACGTGCTAAAAATCTGTCTGCTCTGTATCATAAAAGTCTCGCGGTATTTGGGACTATGCAGTTAAACTGCTGCGCAGGTCAACCGACTACATGATAGGAGTCATAAGAGTTAAAATTAAGTAATAGAAAATCAAAATGGCTGTCGCTCATGTAAAAGGTCAGGATAGTTAAACTGTTTTTTGTTATTATGTTTGTTGCATTATATCAGTCATACACACACACTATTGTTCATTCTCTATTTGTGAGTGTTGCTTTTAGTCAAACTCTTTTTCCGCACTGACCGCCTTGACTTCCAGCAGGACTCTTTGTTGCTACAAAGACACAAACTGTGCCGTGTAAAATGAACCGCTGTCCTACTTGAAGTAAACAGTGGGGAGGTTGGTTCTATTCACTCCAAACTCTTGTGTTCATGACTGTTTTGTCCTGAAGGGAAGAAGTAGGTCAGACTTGGGTTTCAGTCTCACCCTTGCTGTTGTGGAGACAGGCTTTGGCAACCTGAAACACAGTGGTGGTAGTGGGATGGTCTGGTTGCTGCTTTGCTACTTGAAGGTTTGGACAACTTTCACCTACGTTTATCCAACAGGTAACTGTTTAAAAAGGCCTGATTCACATTATGTCACAGAAAAACTTGTATTCAGAAATGACAAAGAAATCATGAATTCAGTCTGAAAAACACCAAGGAAGTATTGGATTGAATTAAAAGAGACAAAGAAAATACTTTATTGGTCAAAGTCAATGAGTTGATGTAGATGCTGATGGCTGACGTCAGGACGGATCTCCTGTAGCAGTCTGTACTACAGCGAATCTGAAGAAGCTTGTGACTGAAGACAGGCTGTCACTGAAGAAGAGAACGGTCTCACGAAGAAGATGCGAAGGTTTCATTTTTATGTTTTCATGTTCCTTGCGTGTTTTTTTAAACGTGCACAGTGACATCTGCTCTGCTTCACTGTTACATAGAAACATTCTTTTATTTATCTATTTTTGGCTGTGTCATCGTTTTGGATAAGTAAATGCTGATGAATATACATATGACTGCATGTTCAGTTTACAGGAATGTTCCTTCATAATATGGAACAGTGTCATAAAATGATTTATGCTGTTATATGAAAAGGATAATAATGTTGGAAGGGTGTATTATTTCCTATCAGTGAACAGTATGTCAATGGGAAATTAAATGTTCTCTATAAATGTGGAAAAATATAACAAAAGTGCCATCTACTGGACTAAATGGATAATTAAAGTTCGTGTTCTATGCAAATTTACTGTACGTCACAAAGTTAGTTATATAAAATATCAAAAGGACAGATGTTTTTTTTTCTCTTTATTATATAAAAAAAATCAGCACAAAAAAGGTGTGTTTTTATATATATATATATATATAACACGTCTATTAAAGCTTAATTCACACTCGTTGACATAAAGTATTGGTCTATCTTCAAAAGTATAAGGACAGAAGGTCAAACAACGAGATCCCACCAAAACAGAGAACAAGATAGTACACAGAATAACTTCCATCTGCGCGCGAGAGGATCCCTCGCGACCACCTGCTGCCTCCTCCAACTGGATTCCCAGCATGTACCTCGCTCCAGCCGTGACAGTATCAAGTTTAAAAATCTCCCAACTGATCTGTCCAAGTACAATGTGTTCCTGAGGAAATAGTCCGTGACATGACGTGGAAGCTGTTGGCCAGAAGATGGCGCTGTTTGCCAGCAGGTGGGTGAGTGTTGAAGCTCAGGAGGATGGAGTTGGAACAGTTTGTGTCTGGGTGTTTGGGGGGCAACTTGGGCTTTCTGCCCCTTCTCTCCTTCCCATTTGCACCATATGACTGTCACTTCAGATGAGAACCTCTGCAGTGACGGCACAACCTTCTGAGATGCGTTCAAGTGCTCACCGACAGCAACTGGACAGCATTTGTTGCCTCTTGAACGGAGTTCCTCTTCACGCTCATTTCTAATACCTACTATACAAATGGAGTATTATTGTGAATATTATGCTTTAATGAAAACAAATGTATTACCTTTGATTAGAACTTGTTCAGTTCAAATAGGTGGAAATAGTTTCTAAGTTTTGCTTCACAAACACTTTAGAGATTATAAAGTACGCTTTAAAGAATTGTTATTGGGCACGAAGAAGGCATCAAGATACACCACATTGAAACTAATAACATTTTCCATTATACACTTTAAAGTCCTTTACTTGAGACGGCAAAAGTGTTTATCTGTTCAGACAGATAAAATAGCATTAAAATACTTTTTTCTTTTTTTGTAGTTTAAGAAACAAAAAACGGCAATGCAGGTTTGAGCTGCACTTTCTGAGCCGGATCACATCTGAGGTGCTGTGAATGCCAAAACAAGCACCGAACTCACATTTTTGTGTTTTGATAAGAATACTAAAGGTTTAACAAATAATGAACTGGCTTTTGAAGAATTTGGAGGGTGTTGGAAACATCTAGCTCAGAGTTGACTTCTCTGAAAATGGCAGTTTTCTAGCAAGACCCCCACCTTAGGCAGTCTAAATAAAATTTTAATAAAAACAGTTAAAATTTTACTTTAGATGCCTACAGAGATATAAGAAGCATAGAATAATTCATTACATGATTTATTTTTCTAAGAATTAACGACTAAAGTGGTCAGGAGTCAATAATACTGGTGCACCGATTGCAGTTTTTCGCCCATCTTTTAAAAGTGCTGATCTGTCGATTGCGATTGTGGGAGAATTTCTTTGTCTGAAAAGTCACCACATTGGCAACATTGGGGTGATTACTGAAGACATGAGCTAGTAGGTGATCGTTGAACAAATTTTTGGGGTGTTTTCAAATATAATAAAGCCTTTGCTGATGACAAACAGTGTGTTAAAGAATCACTAAGCAGCACAAAATTATTTTCGTCAAGGTTTGACTTGCCTAAATGAAAGCATTTCCCAAGCTTGCCCATCTAAAGTGGTGTAAATGCCAAATAGAAGTTAAATTTCTTTGCTATGTCTTTTCACAAACAAGGAACACAATTGAAATCATAAACTGTGCTTTAAAAAATGTAGTTAATACAACATATTCCCAGGTTTAACCTGTCAACATACTCTAGATTTGAAACAGCTGACCAGTTCACTGTTCTAATAAACAGCAGTTCACTTTAATTCCGTATCAGATGCTGACATGATTGGTGTCTAAGACCTGCATTACATATTGATTACTACCTATAGTTAGCGAAGCATCCAATAATACTTTTACCAACTAAACAGTGTTATCGCTCCACAGCTGTAAACAAACCCGCAGCTAACTCGCCCGGTAGTACACACCTTGGGGGATTTCAACATACATTTCAAACAGTTTCGCGTTCACCTTATGTATGTGAGATATAACAGTTTAATACTAAGCAGCTAATACATAAGAATGTACTTCTTAGTCGCTAACAGACTGCTCGTCAAATCTATCAGCTAATGTTATTAGCAACATTAGCGATGACGTTAAGGGATTGGCATTTAACACACTCGAGAGCGACGCCACTACAGCTAGCTTCCAAACAATTAACTATCAAGAACAGTTATTTCCTCAGTGTAGTGGCTGCCATTCGCTAAAAATAGAAGAAAACAGAAGATATCCTTCTCCTTAGTGTGAGGTTTCAACGAGTAATTGGATTAACACGGATATCTGAGAGCACTGCGGTTGTTATTTTTGCTAACATTCACCGAGGCTAGCTAGCAAGCGCGAGAGCGTGTCCGTTAGCCCAGAAATGGGACTGCAGAGTGGGGAGCCCAAAGAGGCGCGAGGTGAACTCCGGCGCGCCGCCGTTTAACGGCGAAAACAGCGCACTTTTAAAAACCGCACGAGGACGACAAGCACTTTTTTGAGTTGTACGGTGTCAATTCCTCAAAATGGGGTCTGCTAACGTGCGTCTCCGCCATTTTGTGACAGGTTTTTCATTGAGCAAAGGGGTACGTGTAATGGTTGAATGTAACCCCGTCAAGAAGATATCCGCTCGCTTGGCAGTTGCTGCGAGAAGGGAGCGATTTTCAACCGTCCCCCTCGTGAGATAAAGTCGTTTTGAGGTGGTCACTAAGGGATAGTGGCAGTTTAACCACTACCAAGTATGCAGCAACAGATTTCAGAAAGGAAAATAATATAACATATGACTAAAACAAAAATATATATATAACCTTACATAAGACTATTTATAGAAATATGCCGAATAATTCAGATTTTCAGAAAATATCCGGCCTCAACAAAAATTGTGATAAATAATAATAATAAAAAAATACAATTAGTGTTACATTTTAAAGCGAAATATTTGTATTGGAGACAGGGCTGTACTTAAGCAGGGGCATTTTTCTTTATTTATTTTTACTATTGAATTAATGCTTTAGAAACTGGGTATTTTATGCATTTCTAGAATTAAAAAAAAGATTGTATGAAATTGTGCTATAATTGATAGAATTTCATTTCAATAGCTACCATTTCAAAACAATTATGTCATACTCTTTCTTCTTTCTAGCCTAACTCATGACATCAAATCTATCAGCATGTTTTATTGCTGCGTTATACCTGTACTAACGAATCAGATTTATGGACATTCCCCTGAAGTCATAGTTCTTAAAGGGAAAGTTGAAGATCACTGGATAACAGCTGGGTTTAGGGACCACAATCACCCCTAACTAGCTAAAATCCATGAACAATCGAGTCCCTTATAAAAATGCTTATAATGCCTATTTGAATAGTTCAAACACCAAAAATATTTTAATATGCATTACTTCATACAGCGGAAACAGTTGGCACTACCGTAGAAGCTAGCTAACATTTATAGTCTTCCTTATTTGGGCTGATATGGCCAATCACCATTGAAGAAAACAAATGGTGCTCCTGGATTGGCTGCTCTGCAAGCACCAGACTAATAGTCTGCCAAGTAAGCATTGCATGTAAACACTTCAGCTTCCCCATCTGAATTTTTGCCAAATATTCTTAATATTCTCCACAGAAAAATAGGTGAATTTGCCACAAATAATTAGAATATGCCTACAAATAATTCCATATACACAAGGACCTTTTTAAAGAAAGGAAATCAATGCAAAAAAAATTGTTTCCAAAAAAATATTTTTATGTGGGCAAGGCTTAAACTCCTTCATATTACACAGCATACCTCATTGGATTGTAACAAGATCTTGTGATACTGAAGCATCACAGTGTCTCGTTAAGAAGCCCCAAATATGTGTTTTCTGATCGACAACCTGTTGTGCCTCTATTTGAATCTCTTATTTTGAATTAAGGTGGGAACTGGTTGACACCTTAGGCTACGATAGACTTCTCAGCTAGATAACTGACAGCAGTTTGTTGCGTGAGCACTGAAATAGCCTTTTAATATAGTTCACACTCTGTAGAAAATAAAAAAGAAACAGTGACAGACAATATGGGCATGACTTGTAAGCACTGTGTAAATACTACTACTAGATAACAACTAGGTTAGCATGCAAAACTTCTGATTTAATGAGTCTGGACTGCATTTAATCTATATAATCTGTCTATAGTTCCAAATCTAAAATCTACTGCTTAAACCAGAGTTGGATTCTTTTAAAACAGCAATGTCTTTTTTGTGATTTGTAAAACCTCCAATTCTGAAAACAACAACAAAACAAGAATTCTTAATATTACCCAAAATATAAAATCTTATCTTTATCGTAAACATAATATTATTTATTGTCTTTAAGCTGGGTGAAACGCTGCAGCCCGAGTTCCTATGTAATTATTAATCAAGTATAATTCATCTGCATAAAAAAAACTTGTGTTGGTAGGACATCAAAACTAACTCCACCTGCGGGGCCCATATTCTCCTGAATTTGGCCCTGACTGGAGATAAGCAGTGTCTAATAACTAGACTGAAGATTTAAAATGAACGTCAAAGCTATTACCTGTGTATCAGAATACTTTTCAAACTTGGCTTTAGTTCAACATAGAAGCAATTTTACTCCTAAAATACTAAATACCCACATACAGCGTCTAATTCAAATGATTCCGATCCCCATCCCCCCACGGGACACTTCCAAGAACCTTCTGACCCGTTTTCTAGTCGGGAGAGAGAGGAATTGTCAGACTGTCCCTAAAAAAGAAAACAGTCTCTATTGTTTCAGCAGTCGCTGTGCCCGTGCATTGCAAATAGTACCGCCACAGGCCACAGGGGGCGCTGCGTGGCAGGCCGGGCTCCGCGGCCTTCACATCTTTTTGTCTGAGAACTGGGTCCTCTGCCGCTCTACAGTGTGTGCGATAGCCTCGGAGCTGCGTCCGTAGCACACTGTCAAACCACTCCAAACGAACACAGCCGCGACCAAAAGCACTAATTGAGCACCTTCAGCCATGGCGCTTCTAATCTACCGGTAAATCGGCCGTGTTTCGGACTGCTCGAGGGAACTTAGTCCGAGCTTGTATCGGGTTTGCTTCTCTGTGTGCATCAGTCTTTATTAGCGAGCTGCCGCTCTCCTTGCTACCAGCTATTTCTTTAACTTTTTAAACACTCGGCTCGGCGAATGACTGAGCGCCGGCGGAGTATGGGATCCTTGGTGTCTTAGGAAGCGACTGAAGTGGGGTTCGAGCGTTTTTGCGTGCAAAAACAATGGCAAATTCGACGGGGAAAAATCTCCTAGATCAGCGGAGGAAAGGACAGGCTTTCCTGGACGAGCTGCGGCAATTTCACCAAAGCAGAGGGTGAGATTGGGGCGCCTTTATTCGCAAGAAATGCAACTTCAAATTCACATTGCACAAACGTGCGAGTTGCCCAGAAGTGTTATTTAGGCATGTGTCAGTTTATTTCATATGTTATCTCAACAGATCGCCGTTCAAGAAGATTCCTATCGTGGGTGGGAAAGAGCTGGATCTGAATGCTCTCTATATCAGAGTCGTCTCTTTAGGTGGATTCGCTAAGGTGAGTGGGAGCCTTAAAGTGCTATTTCTCCACACTGGACTGCTGGCTGGACCGCTTCGGAACTCCGCGCGGATAACCCGGGACAAGTGTAACCCCCCCCCCCCCACCCCATGTACCACCCAGAAAGACGTTAGTGGGTCGATGTTGGCCTTGTGCTAGTTTGCCATGTATCTCTATGCAATGTGGTGGCTTGTGTTGTTGTGTGGTTTGAATCGAGGAGTCCCACTGCTCGCGGAGTCAGAGTGCAGTTGGAGCGACTCGAAATTAGCGGGCACGTTCACCATCGATTATCGGCACGGAGCCCGGCCTGGGGGTGGGTGGCGGGGTGGGGGAGCACCGCGCGGGGACACGGCGCGTCGCTCCGGGCTTTTACACACAGTTTACACCGGGAGGAGGAGGAGTGAGGGGGGGGAGAAGCCTGAATTCTGCTTCTCGCCATAGCCATCTTTCTTCGGTTTCACGGCCGGGCTCAGACTGTAGGCCTCAGTCAGAGGGCCCCATGTCGGTGGATACAGTAAACGCTCCCGACACTTTACTCCAAAGACCAAACGACTCGCCGCTAGCAAACGCGTTTGGAACCGCACCGAGGCAGCTTATTGGACAATTTGGCCTCGAGCGGTTTTAACTTAAAAAATGGGAAAAAGTCGAAGTTAGCTTGTTAGCAACACGGCTAGCTAGCTTCAACTGTAACATTTAAGTCCCAAATGGATTCAGGCGGTTTAAATGATCTATAATCCCCAAAATGTACATTTTTTAGCATTACTAAACAAAAGACACTTTAGACTAAGCAACCCTACTCTTCTTACTGGGTTTATTCAGTTTTAGTTTGCTCGACGAAGTTTGAGAAAGTTATTGATAAACGATGCTGATATTGGCAGGAGCCGCTGCTTTCAGTGTAACCGCTCTTTCTTTAAGATCTTCCTTTTTTTTCTCCTTTTCTTTTTTTCTCTAACCAGCTCCTCTTTTTTTCTTCTTCAATTTTTAGGTGTCTGACAAAAACCAATGGGCAGAACTTGGAGAAGAGTTTAACTTTCCGAGGAGCTGCTCCAACGCAGCATTCGCTTTAAGACAGTACTACCTACGGTAAGCAGGAGCTGCTGCTCTCTCCTTCCCGGGTTTCAGGTAGCATGTGCGGAATGTTTACAAATGTAAAGATGCCAGCAGCAGGACGCAGCACTCGTGACTTACTCCGAGACTTAAGTTGTGTTTTAGCTAATAGTTTTGAGCATGTTTTGGAGGGCATTTGTCTTTCGGTTCAGGCAGCTGTTTGGGATGGAAGTGGAGCAGCTGGCATTTTGTGGTTCTGTTGCAACGACTGTTCCCACCCCTGCCACCTGCCCACCAGAGATTGCACCTGTGTAGCCATTCATAATTATTGCACAGCCAACCGGTTGTGAAAGAAAGGAGGCCCTCTTGTTTCTGTGCTGTCAACAAGTGGCACCTAGTTGGAAGTAATTGGATTAAAGTCTGAGGTGGTTTGCATGGCAGTATTCTAACTTTTTCTGTTGTTGTTGTGTTAAGAAGATAAAACTTTTTGTTTTAATCTCTATTTGGAAGCTCTCTAGTATCAGTTTGCAGTTTAAAGATCTGGTGGTATTATGATACATTAGTAGTGCATTCCTCATCTGTTATTGACACTCTGTGACCTTTGGCATTTGGGCAGAATCTCCTGGAGTGAGAAACCATCAACCAGCAAATTGTGAATTTATCACACTTGAGGCATTGTAAGCCGTCCTCATCTATACTAAAACTGTGGTGATGATATATTTTTGCAGCCCTGTGTTCAGTTCTTAAAAGAATTCACACTTTCGGCTCACGGAAACCACAAAATGTGTATCTCATTCAGGTTTCATGTGGTAGGTCAACACAAAGTTGCACATAATTTAAAGGGAAGAAAACTAATGCATGTTGTTATGTTACTGGGCGTTGACCGGGTCAGTCTAATGTGAAGTCTCATCCATGTTGCTGACAGAAGTAGATGTAATTACCTGTTTAAAAAGAAGGGGGGGAAAAAAGGACATGCTCATGCTGTTCGTCCATTGCAAGTGCAGTTATTCTGCCGTTTGTTTTGTGTCGGAATGGGAGTTGAGGAAGCATTCCCGCCGCTGACACAGGCGGAGCGTGTTTGTTCCTACCGAAACCTGATGTTTGCTAACGTCAGGTTAACCCTGATCACCCGGTCCGATGGCCACCTGCAACCGCTGTCCGGTTGTGCGTCAGGCAGGTGACAACGAACGAAAACTGCGTTTTTCGGTTTGCCGACCGAGTAGAGGAACGACCATCTGTTGGCCAAAGATCTTCCCGTTGTGAATGAATCGGACCGTCTCCGGTCAACACTTCCCACTCAGCGGTTCGGCGTGCCAAAGCTCCCGCTGCTGCCTTATTCGACATCTGAATGCAGCTCTGGAATAAGCGAGCGCTCATCACCAGGAACGCTTTTTTTTGTTTTTTTTCCCCCACTCACACTCGCTTGGAGTTGTTCCGGCTGAATCAAAGCTCTCGGCATCGTCCGGCCCCTTTGGAGGACTAAGGGGAAAAAGGTGTGCATGTTAAACGAGAGACGTTTCAGATGAGAGATTGAGAATGTCATTAATCTGTCAATCAGGAAATTCACTGCTTTGGAAAACGACTTACCAGTTGTTGCGTTTTTCTTCCATCCTTTTATTATCCCTTCAAAGCATCAGCATCTGACCTATATTTCCTGTGTATTCCGCATTATTTAATTCTCTACACATGTCGTTGTTTCCTATCATTTACACACACACACACACAAAAATGCGTCCGTTGCAGTAAGTTGTGAGAGAGGAGAAAGGCTCCTGGTGTTCTTGCCGTTTCCTCCGAGCTGCAGAGCGTTGTACCCAAGTCAGGTGACTAGAACCGCCGGTTTAACCTCCGTTTGCCCTCATGGCCTCTGAGTCAGAGACATCTAGGAAGTTTCAGTTGAGCTGCAGCTCATTGAAGGTTCAGTTTGTGTGTTTGGTTTTATTCTGGTGCGAGTTGTGGACTTCGCTGGAGAGTGTGTTTCTTAGGATTTGAATGCTTTTCGTTATTTCAGGCGAAGTCTCAGGCATTTATCGGTGACAGGGATTTTCAACCAACTGTACTTTGTGGCAGTGTGTGTTTTGACAGTTAAACTCTGCAGGATGCACCTTTTGAGATTCTAATAATAGTGTAAAACTCTGGTAACTTTACTATCTACCCACATAAATTGAATCAAAGATGATTTTATTCCTGTTTCTGCTGCCAACTGTAAAATAATTAAACATGCACCGAGCTGAGATGTTCTGACTAATACTGATTTTTGGTTTTCTTTAATGCTTGGAGCTATGTATAAGACGAACAATATGTTCCTTGATAGAGTAGTTTTTAAACCCACTGCACAGTGAGGGAATTAAAGATTATTTCTATTTATGTATCAAAGCACATGTTTAGCATTTTTTACTTAAAAAAACCAAACAAATCAATCTCAGATAAGTAGATGTTCCTTTCTCATGATTATAGAATAAAATCAACAAGAGTTTCTAATGTTTATATGACTAGTTGAACATATTTGTCTAAATATGTTCTATTTTTTCTAATAATCTCAAAGAAGTAGTTTGTGATGCGTACAAACTCAGAAGTACTTCGAAAACTGCATTGTTTTTTTGAAGGTCGCCTTTTTTTTGTTTTCTTTATCTGCGCAATGCATGCTGGGCCGTAAATCAGAGTCTACACCAGCCTATTGAAAACACACGAGAAGTCAAGGTCATGGAGTCTGGCCAGAGTCTGGTTGAGGGAAACTACCTCAAAGTTTTCTTGTGACCTTTATACACAAGATATCTGAAGTAAACAAACGTGATGCTTGTGAGCTACTGTTTACTAGAGCTAACGATGGTTAGCAAAGAGCTAAAGAGAGCTTCCGCTATTAGCAGGACGCTTCCGACATTAGCAGGGAGTTACTGCCATTAGCACTGAGCTACCACAGTTGGTGGGAGGCTACCAGCTGCTAGCAGGGAGCTTCTGTCGTTAGCGGGGAGCTAATGTAAAATCGAAGCAAATCGGAAGACAATGAATGGATGCTTAAAGTGACACTGAAGCATATTTAAGTCTTTGTAGCGCACTATTTTAGTAATTTGAGCAAATGTTTTGACCTAATGCTAACTGTTAGCAGCTTGTTAGAAACTGGAGCTCTTTGCAGCATAAGCGCTTCTTCTAGGTTAGCATTTTCAAGCAGCAGCACAAACACCAGCTTTTTTGTCCGTCTTTCTCCTCATCGTCTCTTTGGTCCTAATCCTTTTCAGTTCTTCTCGTCAAGTCTTCAATGCCTTGTGTTTCAACGCGATACAGGTTCAAATTTAAAGAGCTGACCGTTTCTACTTGTGCAAAAATGACTGCCCTGCCTGGTGGGAGCTAGCGCCTTAGCTCGCATACATCATTACCCCTGGATCTGATGTTTGTAGGACAATATAAACACATTATAGTATTTTACTGCTTTTTTGTTTCCTTTTTTCACATCAAAACATTTTCTTTGACTTGCTCATTATTGGAAAATTGGCCAATTGGTCTACATCTTAAAAATAGTGACAAATACAAACAAATACCATAACATTTATTCATTTTTGGTGTTTAAATCTATGTAAAAAATAATGACTACCAGAATAATTTTAATTTTTTTAAGGGCTTATTGTACAGAATATTGTTCCTTTTTCCTATTTTGTTGTTTATAAGGTAACTCAAATATGAAGAGTCCATGTTAGCTTGTTAATTAGCAGGGCTCTGATATTTATCTTGCAGTTGGCTGCTTATCAAAAATTCCAGGCTCTTAGTTTTAATTCGGTTTAACAAAAAAAAAAAGTACAGTATTTATCGCAAAAGAAATATCACAATATTAATATCTGTATCTGCTCAGATATTGAAAGAACAAAAATTCTAGATCTGGTATCGGTGACAGTGTTTCCATTCTATCCTATGAGGATGGAACTAAGTGGTCTAATTCTATGCTTTATTATTTATTGCACATTATATTCATAATTACTAATGGCACTTTGTTGAAGTTTTTTTTTTTTTTTTAAGTGTTTAATCAAAGTAGTCAAGTTATTGTTTTTGTCAGTTTGTTTCATTATTTTCTATTGGCTTTTGTACTCCTAACTGGACTGACTGGACAAATTGAAGTTATGTAGCCTGTGATGCTACTGGTGTATTTAAGTGAGCTCTACTGACGCAGAGTTATCAAATAATTTTGTAGTTGAGTCCAGTTATGTTTGCGTTTAAAAAAAAAATGTTTTAAGTGAATTCAGCTCCGCTTTTCTGTATCTGTTCGGTATCGGCCAATACTAAATCTCATATTTATGTCAGAAGTGAAAAAAAAGTGCACCCCTAATTTAGTGTTAAGAGACTCGTTGGAGGGAGGAGTGTGTGAGGAGCCAGAAAATCCAGCGCTGAACTTCAGCGTCCTGGATGAGTTGAGTGTGGATTTTCACACGGCCTGCTGCGGTTTCCCCGCTTCTTGTTTCTGCTGCTGGACTCTCCTGCTCCCCTGAAAACATCTGGAGCGGCCTTTAGATCTGCCTTCCTTCAGCTGTGGTTTTTTTTTTTTTTTTTACACTCCTAGCTCAGGCTCCAGAGCTGTCCAGTTGGTGACAATTTTTTATTGTTATTTTTTATTTTGTGATGGATATACTTCCCTATTCCTCCCCCTCACGGACTATAAAGCAAACTTGTTATCGGTGATAAGATCTGAAGGCTCTGGAGACTTGGTGTTTTTGGTCTGTCAGTAATTCGACCTGCCCTCTAGCAGTGTGGGGCACCACTGATAGCCTAATCTTCTTCTCTCAGCTTCCTTGCTAACAAGCAGATGGGCAGATCTGCCTAATGCCTGACAGCACAGCTACAATCTGGCTCCAGCACTTTATGATATTAAGGATGCGTTCCATGTCGGTTCTGGGTGTTGATTTTGGTCGTCTTCCGCGCACGTTGCCCTTTCCAGCCCTGTCTGCTCAGTATTTACACAGTCACATAATGTTGTTAAGGCCATACATGGTAAATATGTCCAAATGTACACCTGAGTTCACTGATCCCATCCAGATCAGATGCTTGTTGTACCACACAACTGTTTGTTTAGAACCAGATGGAGTAGAAATGTCAGGCCTGAAAACGACCCTCTGATGCTGGTTGTCAGCACAGATATGATCAATAATAATAGGAATAATTCATGTTACTTCCACTGCGTAGAATCATCTTTCTCCAATGGGACAGCAGCAGAATATTATTTTTACTCTCTCACAGTTTAATTCAAAATTGATTTTTGTGTCAAAACAATTCATAATTTCTGCTCTAATCTGTCGGTGTGCAGAGGGTCCGCATCAGGGATCACGATTATTTTTGTAATCGGTTATTCTGACTATTAATCGGATACAAAATTTTCACATTCTGCAGATATTTAACTTAACCACTTCAAGCTTTTTTTTATACGATGTCAGGAATATATATCAAGATGAAAATAAGCAATTAAATTCCTTTTTAAATATGAAAATAAACATTTTATTGGAACGCTGTAGCATTCCTTTAGTGAACGTCTGATCATTTTGGTGCGGAGGAGGCATCTGCAGCTAAAATAAAAAGTTCCAGCATCAACATGTGAAAAGCTTCAATTTTGCTGCCTGACTTGATATCAATAGAGTAGGACTGATCTGTTTTTTTTTTTGTTTTTTTTTTTATTAACAGGTTAAAGGTTGGATTGCAAAATGTGCTAGAACAAAGATGAATCATTTCCGCTATAATTCTCTTGATCTACTCCAGTCTGTTTTGCAAGGCAGAATCACAAATAGACATTAATGAGTCACATGTATTACATTTAAAATTTTATCCTATGCTTTGATTGAATTACTCCCTCCATGTGTTATTTTGTTTTTATGGAACAACCTTCCTGCAGACAGCCTCCTCCGTAGATGACGACGTTGCATTTCCATCCAGAAGTTTGTAGCCATTTAACTGTCGCTATTTAGTGAAGAATCATAAAAAATGGGGGGTTTTTCTTACTACGTCAGATAAGCGCTCCTGTATTAAAAAAAACGGGTAGTCTTTGAACTTGCATTATTATGCCATTATCAATATATTTTTTGAAAATAGTCTCAAAACAACAATGTTATCATTTATCGCAATAATTTCTGGGGCGGTTCATGATCCGGTTAAACTTACTGTCACAGGCCTGCATGCCACAATAAGTTCGTCTTAAAAGAATTTTGAATCCAACAGAAATGTATTATAACTAAAATACTTATTCAATAAATTAGTATATTATTGAAAAGTCAATTTATTTCAGGAACTTTATCACAAAGTTAAACACGTTTTGTAGATTAATTATACCCAGAAGGATGTTTGAAAGGCCATTTCTGTTAATTATGATGATTTTTCCACTTACAGGTAATGAAAACAGGACATTTAAAATTAGAACATTACCTCAGACAATCAAAAAAAAACACACAGTTGACTCAGAGATGAGGGCTTCATGAAAAGTAGGCTTAGCACCTGCTGAAATAATACTTATAATCTGGGAAACAAGTGAATATGATTGCATCACTGGATGTCCTTTACCTTTATTTGGTCTTCACTCGGTTCTATCAATCCTGAATTCTTAAACAATGATCTACATGTCACATATTTCACACTCATTTTTCCTCCCTTTATTTATTTACACTAACGTGAAAACTCCCACTTTATTTTCCGTCCATAAATGCATCAACAACCTGGATGTTCTTTAATGTACTTTTTTGTTTTGGACAGATATTAATATTGCTGTTAGGGTTGATAACTGATATCTATCTCTATTCATATTTATATCTATATCTCTCTGTGTCTTTTTCTATTTTCATCTATTTTTGTCTGACTCCATGTATCCTTAGCTCTCTACCGGGCTAATGCTGAAATATTGTGCATTCCTTGAAAAATTGTATAATCATGGTTAATTTTGTTAGGTGTAGCTGTCTGATTTAAGCTGCAAGGTTTCCCTGCAGAAAATTAGCTAAGCCTGGTGGTTGGGCTCTAAGGCAGTCATTCTTCCAGCGCTCCGTTGAGTTTTTGAGTTAAAAAATGTTTAATGTTGACAGGAAATTTGAAAATATCGCTTGATAATTATGTGTTAATAAAAGATTGGACGATTAATACCTGAATACCAACTATAAAGTCTTAAAAAAATGCAAACATTTTGAAGCGACTTAAATAAAAAAAATAAGCAATGCTTAGCCTGGTGGAGGCACAAGAAAAGCCTGGTGGCCCGCCAGGCTTATAATGCACAGGGGAGAAACTCTGAGCACTTATAGTCTGCAGAAGAGAAATTGTAATGTGGAAAAATGGGATTCAGCATTGCATGAAAAGCAGAAATCGGTCAAGGCCGGTGCATTCCTGCTCAGTTCCAAGCATCAAAAATCATCCTGTTTTGTGTCTGGTGTTAAAAAGAGTGAAGGAAATGTTTGAGCCTTTTGTAGTAATTGATATTTCATCACTAGTTTTGAACCTTTTCTACCTAAAAACATTTGTTCCTCCACCACTTCCAGCAGCTAGCAGCTCGTTTTCAGAAAACCGGTACACGTTCTGCTCTCTCTATGCACCTTTCACTCCTCTCATCTACTCCACCTTTCACACAGTGTGCACTGCAGATTGTCTGGAATTCTCATGGCAAGACATGAGAAAACCACCATTGGGACGATTTGTCCAACTTTTCCTGTGAGATCAGGGTTTTGCTCTGGAAACTGTTCCCAGGTGAACACAGAGTTCCTGTCTCTTCACTTGATAAGCAACATGGTTACTGTCAGCAGGACAGTTCAGACTTTGAGAGGTTTAACTTTCTTTTTGTTTTTGTTTTGGAGAATATGGATTTGTTTGAGGACTTTTCCTCCATATTGCACTCGGTTTACTCCACTCTGATTTGGAAAAGCAAATATCACGTCACAATTACGCCTGAAGTACATTCAGCTATCTGTAATGTTGCATATGAAAGTCCCCAAAGGATAACAGTTTTATTTGACACTAATGCAAAAAAAAAAAAAAAAAGTAACAGAAAATGAAACTCCCTCATGGGATCAGTAACTTTGTTCCACTTTTTCATGTTCATTGTAGAAGTCCAGAAACATGGATGTTGTGTTGGTTGCTCATTCTAATCTGCTTTCAGGTGTGACTGTTTGGTTATTAATCCGTCTCTTATTTGTACTGTCCATAATCTGACCTTTATGGAAGAGTGGCAGCATCATACTGGGGTGATAAATTGATTTGATCACTTTAGGTTTTTGGATTTTTTGGAAAAAGAATTTCTTCACCAATTCTCTCCTGTGGTTTCCATAGTTCAGAGTGATGTTTGGGCGGCCATGTTGTTTGATGAGCATGTTTTCCAGCTTCTATTTATCTGAACTTTTTGGATATATTTGTCAAAGCTGTAGAACTCTAGAAGCTTTTTTTTTCCTCATTAGAATGCTTTTCTGTTAATTTTAAGATATTTTTCTGGTAGTATTGCGTCTTCATTCTGCTGATATTATGACTTTATTCTTGTAATTCAACTAAAACTTCTCAGTCTCGTAATCTCTAAGGATGCACTGATCCAATTTTTCCACTTCTGAGGTTTAGTGTCAGTCAATACTGATGGAGGAAAAAAGGCGAATTTATTAAAAAAAATAAATAAAAATTCTTTAAAAACAGACATAAATGTTCTCAATTACAATGCATTTGATAACTCTGCACACTTAAATACACCACTAGCTGCACAAGCTTTGTCAGAAATATAAAAACAACTTTAATTTGTTCAGTCAGTGCAGTTGGAAGTAGAACAGCTGATGTAGAATACATTTGGAAGAGCTGCATTTCCATTGACCATATAATTGTGCAAATTGGAACTGTGAAAATTAATTTGTCTAATGGAAACGTCAATTTAGAAAAAAACTCACATTTTTTATTTAAAAGTGATGAGTGGGTTTTTCAGCCATATTGAAATTGGTTTATGTCACAGAACTTTAACAAACTGTTTTCCCATCAAACGAGTCACATGATCACCAACCAGATGATGCTATTAGTGGAAAAGACAACAACAGGAAGTGTTGGGAGGATGATGGTGTGACATGTTTTTTATTGACTTATTGCATGAACAAACTCATTCATGGTAATTTTAATTTTGTTTCTTATTTAATGGAAACACCGCAGTTGAAAATTAGTTTTATTTTTACAACATTAGCAGAATGTTGACAACATCTGTCGCACAGTTGTCATGGAAATGCATCTACTGCCAAAAACAGGTCGACTACTTTGGTCAAACATCTAAAAAGTAAACGGCAACAAACCCTTCAAATGGTTCAGAAAGTGCAATGAGAAATTATGAGTGTAATGTAAAATAAATTCTAAAGCATGATGTCGCTCAGAACACACAGCATAGAATTTACTGAATAGATCTGCTCTTATGGATCGGGCACATTGTCACTCATAAATGATCTACAGATTCTTTTCAATATCTGTATAGATGTTGATAGTGGATCGCTGCATCTCTGATCCAGTCTGACTCTACATTGTAGAGACGTTAAAAGATAGTTCTTTGAACACTTTTTCGAGCCTGCTTAAAAAACACACACCAATGGTCTGCGTCCACGTCCAGCAGGGGGCAAACCGCTCTTTTCTACAACTCCATATTTCACAGTGAGGGCATCTGGGCTGTTGGCATTCAGGAACGAAAGCCAGAGGATTCCTCTTCTTCTGCGATCCAGATGTGTGTAAGTAACGGCCCTAACAGGGGCAGTATCGCGCTCTGCATCGGCTAGAGGGAGAGGGCAGAGAAAGTTGGTGCAGCTCCATCTCTCGCTCACTCTCTCCTGAACGGTTGTAGTGAAATTCATGCAAACGCTGGCGGTTTGTGCTCTCTGTCGGTTGGTGGACGTCTCTCCCGCAGGAAGAGGCTGCTGCTCTCTTCATGCATGCATGTAGGGGGAGAAGAGAAAGGGAAGTGCCGTCACGTGCAGCTGCACTCAACAACCCTCCTGTCCCCCACCCTGCTTTTATCTCAGACAGCGGTTGATGACGATGCAGTCAGCCCTAGCTCTCTCCCTCCCTCCTCTCTCTCTCTTTCTCACTCTCTTTCCAAATGATGGCAGTGTGTATTTATAGTCCAGCGTGCCGAGCGGGGGATTACCTCGGTGAACAAGCAGGGGCCTAATTCAGAGGCAGGCACCCGTTCGGTGACTCTCTGCCACACTGCCCAGGGTTTTTTTTTTAATTTATTTATTTTTGTGTGTGTGTGTGTGTGTGTGTGTTCATCGCTACCAGGTATTTATCAAATCGCATGATGTTCTTGGAGAAACGTTTTCCTTTCGCCAAGAGGGAACTCATATTTATTTCCGGCTTTTTCAGCGTTTCGGTAACCGTGAATGTGACCGAAATGTCACAAAGATCTGCGACTTTGGTGGTTCTGTTGAAGAGAATCCCAGCCTGGCTTTAGGAGCAGCAGCAGCCTGTAAAACCAGCAGAGTGAGACCAGACTCTGCATTAAAAGCAGAGATGTGATCAGTTTGTTTGGCAGCAGCAGGGATGTGGGAATAGAACCAGATGGAGCATCAGAACACCTGGGGAAAGATGAGGAGAAAACTTGTTTAGGTGGTTTTGGACGACTGTTAAGTTCTTGGGTCTTGCTTGATGTTTGGCCCGACTCTGGTTGGTGAGGAAGTCACGCGTTTGGTTATTTATAATCTAACTCTGGTGGTTTATTACCTGGTTGGTTCGGGTTCTGCTGGTTGGAGTTTGAAATGAGGTCCCTGTTATTTACATGTTGCCATGAACCGTTTTCATACATTTAATTCAGAACCATTTCTGGAAGCTAAGGTTGAAGTTGAACTTCTTGATGACATGTTTTTCGGTGCACCGATTGCAGTTTCATGGCTTATCACAGATTGTTCAAAAGTCCTATGTTAGATGGATTTGTTTTTTTTTTTTTTTGTCTAAAAAACAAGTTGGCAACAGTGACCTGGCAGGCGGGTCTTGTCATATAACTAGCAATTAATTGATTAGTGGCGATCAGCTTAAAGAGTTTTTCTCGTCTATCAAAAAGGCCATAACATCGATGGCTACAATGTACTGTGTTAAAAAGATACAAAATTTTAACATTGTGTCAGTCATATTGAATCCTTACTTGAAAGTGCTGGTTTTCTGACAGTATTAAGTTTAAACAAGCTCATAAAATATAACAAATCACTTGTTGAATAAGAGAAAAAAAAAAGATGTCCTCTGCTTTTCTGACATATTATCCTTGCTTTTGTAGCAAATCTATAATATTTGGTTGAGAAGCTGACGCTGCTCTGCCATGCAGCACCGGTAAAGTGATAACTAAGAAGTTTGTCAAGTGTTTGTTTCAAAACAGAACTGCAAAAATTTCATTTTGCATTCCGCACCTGATTCTGTTTGGGCAGGTTTCTCTTTCAGGTTCCATTATGACCCCACCATCTTTGTTTCTATATCAACCGGCTCTCCTTAAAGATGAGCGGCGGCTGCACTACAACACCAAAAGAAGGTTTAAGCAAATGTTGCTAATCAGTTGGAACTCATTTTAATCTAATAAACTTAGAATTAGATTTTTGAGAAGGTAGATCAAAAACCCTCGACTGACTGCAGAAGTCCTGTAGTTTCAGAAGAAGTCCTGGAAGATACTGAAGTGGCTATCAAAGTTGTCTGACTGGAACAGTGTTGTAAAGCTGGTGGTGTTTCCTAAAGGCAGTTGTGGCTCATGAATGTTGGTCAATTGGAGAGGTCTTCCCTTGAAGAATGGGCTGAGATTTGTCACTAACGCAGCCAGGATGTGTGGAAATCCTGTCGTACCACTAACAGGGTGCCATGCTAAACGCTAAAGATGATTTTGAAGAAAAGGTTGATTGAGGGGTTAATTCTTAGGCTGCAGTTGGTGTTTTTTTCGGTTTTTATTTTGGGGGGAGGAAGGGTGTTAAAAGAAAAAACACTTTCAGTGAAGCGTTTTAAGTTGTTCTTGTTTGAATGTTAGTTTAATTGAATAAATTTAACTTGCATCAGGAAGTTGCACATTTTTCTTGACGAGCTGCTTTCAGTTGCTATCAGAACTAAAAGAGAAACTTCTTTGAGGTCCAGCAGCTACACAGGGTTGAAACAAGAAGCATGTGAATCTGGCTCAGACGGCGCAGTCTGAAGGAAGGGAGGGAGCTGCTGCTAACAATTCTCAAAATAAGAGCTGAGCTAATGCTTCAACAAACACTATTAAAGGGGCAGTATCATGTAAAATGTACTTTTTTTGTTGTTTGTTTTTACATATGTTGTTTCCTCATCAAAATCATATCTGGAGTGTTGCCTTGACTCTTTTATGCATGTTTGAGAAATCCTTTTATCTCCTATGGCAACCATTCAGCTGTGCAAAACACCTGGATGCACTTAGCTCCGCCTTTGAGGTGCCGTTTCAAAGTTTCCCCTCCCCTGTGACTTAACCACTCCACTCCTTCAGACTAGCCAGCAGCAATTAGCAAACACCTGTTGGAACTGTGCATCTGCTGAGGTCAATATAGGAGCTACTTCAGAGTGCGACACTGGTGAACACTTTGTTAATGGGTTATTAGAGGAGCCATGTTGACTTCCTGAAGGCGGAGGTTCAGAAAGAGCAGAAGCTTCTTAAAGAGACAGTCACTGTTTCAAGGCGTTAAATTCCAACGTCATAATTTTTAAGCCATATTTAAGATCTGTACAGTATTTTTATAGTAACTGTTGACAGTTACTTGATTATGCTAGAAAAAGGCACTATTTGGAGCGAAAACATATACTGCACCTTTAAACCAAAGCAGAGACAACCATAAAGAAACTGGGATGGACCACGCATTCCTATTTTGCATATTATTACATTTGACTAAACAGGAAGTGTTTCAATTAAAGCTGAACACTAGGAGGTTGACCGTGCTCCTCTTAGCTCTCCTCTGACGGATCTCTTTTCCTCTGACGCAGATACCTGGAGAAATACGAGAAGGTCCACCACTTCGGCGAGGACGATGAAGAGGCTCAGCCGGGGAATCCCAAAGCCTTCCTTCCAGTCGGTGCAATCCCCAACTCCTACAACTACCAGCAGCACGTTGTATCGGGTAAGCAGAGCGCCCCCTGTCTGTCATCTCCTCGCCGTCCTTCTGAGCCCCAGCAGCCCCAGTTACCATCTCAATAGGAGATTCCCATTTGCTGTAACTCTCTAACTACGGCTCAGATGCTCTCATTTCATGTCAAATTTTTTAAAATTATTATTCATTTAATTTAGAAAACATCAAAGCTCTCTTCTCAGTTCTTTTAGTCACATGTGTTTTGAAATGTTGTCCCCTCAGCATAAACTGTCTAAGCTTCAGTATTTTTAATTTCCGCATAATCTGCTCTGAACTGATTTTTCATACACTCGCAGATCCCAAAGGAGCTTTCTTTAATTGCAGCGTGCTAATTTTTACTGTAGGAAAATATGCATAAATGTCATTTTTGAGCTTTGAAGTGGATTTGGAAATTTGTCCAGCCCAGATTTGATTTATGGCTCCCTCTTCTTTTTTTAAAGTAGGATACAGAAAGACAGATGTAAATCTGTCATTATAAAGCAAATGACCCAAATTGATCAGCAATGACACAAAAAACTATTCCATATTTTAAATAAATTGAAAATAAAGTAAAAAATAATTAACATTTTTTGTAAACTGTCCCGTAGTGGCTGTGAAGTAAAGACTCATCTAATAAGGCCTGAATTATTTGGAGTTTTCAAAGGGTTTGGTTCATTTGATACAGTTCAGTGAAAATGTAACAGATGTTGCAGTTTTGGTCCAAAAAAAAGTCTTAAAATAATGTTAACTTAACTCCTAGATCTTTGCCAGCATTTCCAACAACAGCGTGCTCCACGAAAGGCGACGCAACTGAAGTCAGCTCTGACTCAGTCCACAAGTTGATATCTTGTGGCAAACGGCTCATTTTCAGACCTGAGAAAGTGATGAAATCGCACCAAACAGTATTGGCTGATAACACTTTGGAGTGGTGCGTTCATGAATCTGAAATGGATCAGGTTTTTTGAGTTTCTGACTAGGGTTAGGGTAGTTCTGCAGTCCAATGAAAGATGACAGACTGCAGAAGCTTAAGAGAGAGAAATGTGACGTTGTTGAGGATTTTGATGAATTCACGCAGCATAAAAGTTGGAGAATCCAATTATTTTTAGGGGAAGATTGGCTGATTTCAGCTGCTGGTCATTTGATTGACCAGCTGTTGATGCCACTCAACACTTCATAAACTCATAGAAATGCACTGTAATTAGCTCTGAATCTGTTGGCTGCAACAAAAAACGCGCTTCTACGTCAGTACTGTTAGAATTGTCATTTAAAATAAATCAAATACTCCATTTTTGCATTAGTTGTCTGAATAACACATACAAATGGGTCTGTGGTGTCATTTTAGCAGAACACACAAACCATTTTAATTTGCCTAAGGAATGCTTTCATCATTCGAATATTGAAATTCGTTATTGCTCAGTTATTTAGTCAGTGTTGACATGAAGATCAGTTTCTAAGTGTGGAATCGCATTGCATTTATAGCAGAAAATAAAAGTACTATGCCATTTTCTTTAAAAACATTCTATTCTCCTGTTTGTTCACTTTTCCAGCACTGATTCATTCAGTTCTCTTCGCTGTACTGCTGTGTTTTCACCAAGGTTATCAGGATACCCTCCCTAAGCCCTTCCCTCACCACATGAATGCATCAAGTGTCCGTTTTCTCCAGCAGGAGTGCAGCTGTTTTTCATGAGGAAAAACCAGCTCAGAGGATTTAAAACTGGATGTCAGTGTGGAGTCCACTGAAGCCAGCGGTTCTGTGTTCCTTATCTGGGCTCCGGCTCTGTGAATGCGAGCCGTCCCGTCGCCACACAGGGTTGTAGTGTCGGCCGGTGGGGCTGCTCTCTCAGATAATTGACTTTCCTGACAGCGGTTATTGATGAAGGGAAGAAGGACGCACTTGTTGTTGGTTTTCCTTCCACCTCCGTTCAGATTAGTCTGAGCCTTGTTTTTTTTTCTCTTATTCCCTTTCTTTCTCTCTTTCATCCTTTCTTTCTTACTCCCTTTCTTTCGCTCTCTCTCTCTTTCTCTCTCCTGCTCAGCTAATTGACTCCAAAACACGAGCGATGGGAAATGCAGTTTATTGAAAATGCAGAAACACAAGCCAGTCATAGTTTTCACTATAGCACATTGTTCTGATTATTAGACCAGCAGTTTTAGTCTTTAAAGCTTTAAACCAATCAGCAGCCACACAAAGATTAATAATTAACTGCTGAAAATGAAGCAAAACGTTATTCAAACTTTGTCATTAATTCATAAACGCATTCTCTTTCACCATTTACTATACACCAGTTATAAAATATATTTTCTCGGCCATATGCATTAAATTCACAATATACGTTGCAAACAACATATTGTTTTGAATTTATTTATTTTAGACTGTTCTTTTTTTCCACTCACTCATCCAAACTGTTCCATAGTTTTACTACATGCACTGAGATGCACATCTGTTTAAAAAAAAAAAAAACATTTTAAATCATATTTCCTTCTGTTGTTTTTATCTCTTGAGCTCAAGACAGAGAACATTTGTAAATTATCAATAACATCTTTCTAGCTTTAGTGTTTCAAGATATTTGAATGAATAAACAACTTATTTGTATGTTCTTTGGCATTCACTTTATATAAAATTCTCACCTCCTTTTGTGTCACAAACATAAAGCTGTGTTTTATATATGTTGCCCCATACATCGACACAGCGTCAGATATGTAGCAAAGAATGAATAATATAATGCATTTCTATGATGGCTTTAAAATCATTTCAAGAACAAATTTTTTATCATCTTTGGATTAATTATACCATTTTATAGACTTCACAAATCTCTTTAATGTACAAAACAAAAAGCTGTGGTCCTAGCACTGAACCTTGGGGAACTCCAGATCTGATCTTTCCTTTCCTGGCTGTACGAGTCGTTTTTTAGAAGAAAAGTTATGATCAAATGAAGGTTGATTGCAGTTGGTACTGTCATTTAAAATTAGATCGCAAAGTTATGTTTTCCAAAATCATCTTTATTTTTGCAGTTTACCGATTTTATTTTGGCCATCTCTATAGCAACGACCTCTTAATCTTGTTAGGTGCACAGAAAACAAAGTGCTGAGTCGGCTACAACATCATTATTGTCATGTGTGCATCAGTTTTTAAAAAAAAGCTGATTAGTAGTAGTCTACTACCATCATCCAGTGCAGCTGGTTACCATGGAGACTGAATGTAGGCTAGTGGGTATTTTCATTCCCTTAAGATGACAGCAAGTTCTCATGCTCTGCAAAGTTTCTGAAGTTATTCATTTAACTGCTACAATTTGTGTAAAGACCTATTTGTAGTTTTATGTCTCTCAGGAGATATTTACAGATCTTTCTGCAAACCTTGTAAATTGTGTCTTTAGCTGCTTACGTGATACTTGGTTCTGCAAATGTGGTCTATAAAACCTGATTGCTGCTGGAAGGTTTTCTGAGCTGAGCTGACACAAAAAAAGCAGAATTTTTATTTTTTTATTTTTTTATTTTTTTGAAGATAAAACCCCAGAGGAAGGTTGTGTTTAGAGATAAGGCAGGAAGAGACTGTGGAAGTGATGAAATGAAGCGGTTTCTCCCAGACTGAAGTTGTATCATATCTGTTGCTAATGTAGGGGAAACTGACCTGAGTGATTATCTGTGGGCACAAAACATTTTAGGGCTGGAAATACAGTAGTTAAGACCCCGCACCACACCAAAGGAGCCGTTATCTGGAAAAACTGACAGGCAGACACACATGCGCGCGCACACACACACACACAGGAGGATTGAGGAAAATTAAGCAAGAATAGAGGGAAGAATCTCACATTTCTTGACAGATTGTGCTCTGTAACACTGGATCATCTGTATTTGAGATTTCTTAAATGATAACATGCTGACGACGTTTCACACTGTTAAAATGTCGGTTTAGATTATGAGCAGCTCGGTAGATTGAACACTTTTTAAACAGAGTTCCTATTCTGCATGGAAAAAGTATGGAAAAGCAAAATGGAGTGAGGACAATATGCATTTCCAGATTTTGTCCCCTTTCATATTGTCTTAACGTTGTGTCCATCCACCGGTCAGTCTGCTGGTAATCCATCAGTCCATCTATTCATTCACGTTTCATCCATCCTTCCCATTTATCCATCAGTCCATCCATCCATTCATCTGTACAGCCATTCGTACTTCCATCTGTCCATCCATACATCTGTCTGTTCCTCCCTCCATTCATCCATCCCTATGCCTCTCAGTCAGTTGGTCCATCAATCCATCCATGTCCCCTTTTATCATTTTGTGACATTTCTTGCTATTGTGTACCTGTAGAAAACCTTGGGTGTGATCTTCAGGTCTTCATTGCTCTTCCATGTAGCCTGATGCATTTCCTCCGTTCCTTTCCTTTCTTTTTCTTCCAGACTATCTCCGCCAAAGTTATGGGCTGTCTACGGACTTCACCCAGCCGTGCGACTACAACAAACTGGTGCTCTCGCTGCTCTCGGGCCTACCCAACGAAGTGGACTTTGCCGTTAACGTTTGCACGCTGCTCTCCAACGAGAGCAAGCACGCCATGCAGCTGGACAAGGACCCCAAGCTGGTCACGTTGCTGTTGGCCCACACCGGCGTCTTCGACGACTGTAAGCCCCCACATACAAGACTTCAACTTTCATTTGATCATAGTTTGCTTTACCGTTTGGGATTATATCAGAAAAGAAAATGACTAATTTAGATGTTGTGTATCCTGAAGGAACACCACCCAACTGCATTCTTCTCCCTTTTCTTTGTTTTTCCATCATTGTTGGTCTCTTTTTAGCACCTCCCAAGTTCTTTAGTCAAGGGGGAGTTGTAGAACCATTGATAACGGTAACTAAGCTAAGCCTTGGCTCTCCCTCTAACCCTTTTTCTGTCCTTTTCCAGCTCTAGGCAGCTTCTCTGCGGTGTTTGGGACAGACTGGAAGGAGAAAACCTCGCGGGACTTTGTTAGGGTAAAGCTTCCTCTCACCTCCTTTGAGCTGGCCTTTAAGTTGGAACGTCTAATAAATAAAAATCCAATTACTCAAATTTCCATCAACAACTAAGCTAACACACTACACTAATGTTCAAAGATTCTTTTTTTTTTTTTAACTTGAGCAGCTAACAAACATCTGGAATAAGGTGTTCTTATTGTTTAGCTGAGGCATTTATCTAATATTAGGTCCTCTAAGTGAAAAGATTTATTAGGCCATTACTAAACAAGGATGTGCAGGTTTTTTATTGCTTCAAAAATAATTAAGTATTGATGCTATAAAATCAGCTTATACGAGCGTTCTTCTGGTTTGAATCAGTAATCTCACCTTATTCCCACGATCTTGTGGGTAGTCAAAGCTAGATTTGGATGAAGTGGAAAAATTACCTCCTACTGCATTGTGGTGAATCTATTCCTGTTTGTTTTGATGAAGACCTTCAGTCTGCTGCTGGTTTTAATTATGTGCCACTTTTTAAAAAAAAAATTTATGTTGGTCAGACAGTGAGTAATGCCGACTCATTTCCCTGATCATCATTTTGTTTGTAGTCCCACTTCGGAAGCTGATCTCACTACTGAGTGGATCGTGGATCCTGTTAGCTTAGTGTTTTGACGGCATGTTGTTCCTTCACAGTTCTGGAAGGAGGTGGTGGAGGACGCCGAGGTCCGAGAGCTGATCTGGGACAAGAGCAGCTCAGCACAAGGTAAGATATTTTGGATCGGAGTTGTGTGACCAATTTCCAATCTACAACTAAATCATAATTTATCTTTAAAAATAACATAAATATATAATATTCTTTTTAATATATGGTATAACTACTTTTTTTTTTTTGTCTCAAAATAAAGATTGTCATGTTTCATAAGACGCCTCTTTTAGAGTATTTGTACACAACACCTGTGACTAGTAATAAGTGTTTTAGATTGAAAGATAGGTACTTTAAATTAGGATTTTACTAGGATTTTAAAGCAAACAGAAATTAGCAATTGACATTAGCATCATCATATATTTATATTTAAGCAAACAGCTTAGTTTGAACAACTGGCATTACTAAAACCACTCCTAGCTTTTAATTTCTGGAGTTCTCTGACTTTTGTGTCATCAGTATCATCTCAATATATATATTTTTCATGAGGTTAAAACAAGACCACAACAGACGTTGGACATATTTTTAATGAATAATTGTAAAAACATCCTTTCAAAGGATGAAAAATTCCCAGGAAGACCTCATTCAGTGAATGAATGACTAAAAATAAAGTCAGAATATTACAAGAATGAACCTGCAGGGAATAGTCGTAGAGACTTAATTCAGTAGCAACTTCCACACTGAAGAGTTTTCATTTCAGTGTGATTTAATAATTTACAAATGGTACATTCACTGAGTGTAAAAAGACTGGATTTTTGAGATTCAAACTGGTTAGGACAAACTGAAAATCTACAACTTCTCCTGCCAATTCCTCATTAAATCTAGTCCTTAAACTAGATTGTAAGTCCTACAGTCCATCCTCTCGGCTTAGTCTGACCGACCCTTCACTTTCTGCTCCAATCACAGATGGTACGTCCCGGGAGGACCACTGGCAGAGTCTCTTCCACCCGCCGCGGAACCCAGGCACCAGTGACATGGAGGCCCAGCGGGTGCTGCAGGTCGCCGTCATCCTGCGAAACCTCTCCTTCGAGGAGGCCAACGTCAAGCTGCTGGCGGCCAACCGAACGTGCCTGCGCTTCCTTTTGCTCTGCGCCCACTGTAACCTCATCTCACTCCGACAGCTCGGACTCGACACGCTGGGCAACGTGGCTGCTGAGGTGGGTCATCAGTTTGTGTATCAACTACAAATCAACCAGATGAAATCTTCAGTTTGTGTGCTCAACGTTCATGTTTCTTCTGGGAAAGTTACTGGTTTACTTCCTGCTTCACCCAGCTGGCATGTGCAATGCTAATGTGGTTAGCTTAGCTTCATCAGGTTTTAATAAGACGGCTGCATAAAGACTCTAAAGAATCGTTTTTTTTGTTTTTTGGTTTTTTTATCTCCTAGCTCCAGCTGGATCCCGTCGATTTTCGGACAACACACCTGATCTTTCACACCATCACCAAATGCTTGATGTCCAGGGACAGGTTCCTCAAAATGAGAGGTGGGCCTAGTCAAAGTGTAGGCAGGAAACGCCTGCAGTTTTGAGAGTTTCTAAAAAGTTTCTGTGTTTCTGCGTAGCTATGGAGATCCTGGGAAACCTGAGCAAAGCGGACGATAACGGCGTGTTGATCTGCGAGTATGTGGACCAGGAGTCGTACAGGGAGGTGATCATGCTCCTCACTCTGCCGGACCTCATGCTCCTCATGGCCTCCTTGGAGGTTCTGTACCTGCTGGCCCAACTGGGAGAGATTCCCTGCAGCAAGATCGCCTCAGTTGACCGCAGCATAGGTACAAGTTCACAGAAAGTGTCATTAAAGAGATTTTCCCCTAATAAATGATTGAAAAACAGAAGTTTTGCTTTGCCTAATCTGAAAATTTGTTTGAAACATTCAATTTCTTCACAGCGCTATGTTGTAGTAGTACGTTTCAGTTTAAGTTCACCGTCGAGTCTGCTTTGTCTTTCTTGTCCCGGCTCAGACCTGTTGGTGCGGTTGGTGTCGGTAGACCTCCACACGTTCGGGCCTGACGCCCTGACGGCAGTGCGGTTAATCGAGCACCAGGCCAACGCCGAGCAGGCCGCCGAGGTCCGACCGCAGCTGGTGGAGCAGGTACCTGCAGCGGTGCAGGGGGCGACGGCACCGGGTAAGGGCTTCTCATAGACGCTTCAAGCTTTTTAACTTCCTTTTACTCTGTTAGATGGTAGATGTTAGGAAAAAATCTCTGAAAGTTGGAAAAGAACGATTCCTCACCTTCCAGAAAGACAACGCCCAAAACCATAAAATCAAAGCGACAGTGGAATAGTGAAAACCAGAGCATATTCATGTGAAGACTCAGCCAAAGTCTGGACCTAAATCGAATTTAAATCTGTTGCAAGACTTTAAATATAAATGCAAACCACATTTCTTGGATTTTAATTGTGTAAGAAATTTGGAAACTTACACTTCAGAATTTTGCTTCACCTTGTGTCAAACTATCAGGAAAATACATTGAAGTGACAGGAAAAAGTTCAAGGTATTGAAGTACTTCCTGCTCTGTACATATGTGTAAATTACTCTTCCAAAGTTCCTTAGAACTGTCATTGTTGCATAAAAATGCTGTTGCAGTTGCTTTCCTTCAGATTAGTCAAAATCAGCCAGTCTTGAACCAAAGTGAATAACAATAATTAAGAGACTCCTGGCTTCTGCACATGGTTCTTTATTAGTTTGCTGACATCTAGTGGGTATCTTTGTATCACTACAGTTGAATGAAATTTGTGGCAAACAGTTTGTAATGCTTTCATAATGTCTCCTTAGTAACAAGAGTCCCTGCTCAGTCGAACGTACCACCACCTGGTATCGTCGAACTAGATGGGGAGAAGTTTACGCTGCAGTGGTGAGATTTGACTTTTTACATCCATGTCAATCTCTGTAGGTAAAAAGACTTTTTTCTCATTTCTGGTAACTTTAAAACCTGTTCATTGGTTTCTTTCTAACAGGCTGAACGCACACTTTGAGACGAACCCCGAGGGCTCGGTTTCACGATCAGAAATGTACTCTGAGTACCTGACTACATGCAGCAAAATGGGACGCAGCAACATCTTGAACTCCACCGGCTTCCTAAAATGCCTGCGGTAGGTACAGAGCGCACACGACTCGATCAAGTTTGTTTAGCTGCTGGGCAAGATCAGTAGATAAATCCCAGAAGTGGGCTTATGTATGTAGAATCACAAGGTCTCTCTTCTGCACAGGACGGTGTTCCCCAACCACACTATGCGGCGGCAAGAGGAGGCAAAAGCCAGCAACCCGCTTCAGATCCTCCTGGTGGGAATAAGGCGAAGAGCGATCCCTCTCCCCATCCAGCTGTACTACCAGCAAAACCAGCAGCAACACCAGAACCCGGCCGCAGCTCTTCCACCTCCAGTAGCTCGACACGAAGCACCTGGAGATCCTCAAGCTCCACCACCAGGTGCCTCTGGTTTTTGTTTTCTTAGGAGCAGGCGCTCTGGTCAGATGAACATTTTGGTCTGCAAGCAAAATGCTTTGTGTTGAAGGAAACTGCGGCTAGGAATGCACCGATATAAAAATTTGGGCTATCAATATTTGATATTAATATTGCTGTTGCGGCTGACCACTGATATTTACTACCGTAATTTCCGGACTATAAGCCGCAACTTTTGCCCCGCGCTTTCGACCCTGCGGCTTATACAACGATGCGGCTTATTTATGAATTTTTTCCTAACGCTGCCAGGGGCGCTCCAGCAGAAAAGGTAACAGTGAGACAGGTGGAATATATGTGTCGAGGAAGACGCAAGTTAATGCCTCTCAGTGACTTTTACCGTATGTTTTTTAACCAGCCCTGTTTAGTGCTGTGTTACTATGTATGGGCTGTTTGCACGTAAGGCTCTGACGTCACAACCGCATGTGCAAATTTTCGCTTTGAGTCACTATGACAGCTAGAAAAGACAAAGTCGTATTTCAGACACAAGTAAAACAATACTATG
>CAEFZY010016662.1:0-71226 GCA_903066815.1 Brachyrhaphis roseni
ATGTATGTCTCTGTTCTTCTGCAGTTTTGTTGTTAATTCACATGCTGTTTTCTTCTTTTATTAAACTGAGTAATTTCTGTGACGCCATCACGCATTGTTGCATTTTATTGTAGCCAGCACGTCGCTCCCGGGACGACCTGGGATCCGGAGGAAAAGAGAGAGAGAGCCTGACTTTTTTCAAAGTTAATTTATCCAAAACTCTTTTTCTTAACACAGACTGTGGAAATAGATCATGCCTGACCTATACTGCGCCAACCAAGCAAACTGCATGATGCAACAAAGAATATTAGCTTAGCTAAACAAATTGTGTGCTTTAATTGAGGCTGTTTTTTAGCAGCCTCAATACGGACCAACACGAACCTCGTCCCCTTCCCGGTTTGTTCTGGTTCATAATCTCTCTCACACACAAATAATAATAATAATAATGACCACACAGATTTAGACATTTCAATGAATAACTTGTTCTCTTTGTATCCTCCATGCAGCACCCTCAGGCTTCTACAGCTTGCAGGGAATACGGGAACCAACGCCCTCCATCGAAAGTTTAGTTGCGAATGACATCACTTAAGTTTGTCCCGAAAGAACAGATGGCTAAATGATGCACGCATCTGAACAAAGTGCTTCAAAATTATTCACTCTAGCCACTGAAAATAATCCAGAAAAGTGCCTTTCCATGGTTAATCCTCAATCTTCCGACAGGGGGGGGCAGACCAATCTCAACTCCCTCTCTGTCTGTCTCTCTCTTTCTCTGTGGTTTAGCACCACTTCCATTCATTTTCTCACTCTCCAGCATCTGAGTATCCCACAGGCAGGCCTTTCCCATCTCCCAGGCCTTCTCGCACACTTTGAAGAGCTGTTGACATTTAAGTAATTTCTAGTCAGCCCATTGTTTCATTTTTCAAAAGTGCATTTACATGAGACGTCCTCTGCATTTAAACAGTGGGTAAAATATGCGTCGGACACATTGATATGTTTTCTCGGTCTCTAGCGTTCTGATGGGGCCACTGACATCAGAATTAACATCATTTTTTTGGCAACAACCCAAGTAATCTGCACACGTGAAAATAAATAATAAGTTAGTCCATAAATGGTGAGAGGAATCAAATTATATTAACAGTAATGTTTTCTTTAGCGTTTCTAAACTTCTGTAGCGAGCTCTGTTGGAGCTGTAGTCATAAAGCAGGCACCACCAGGTGCACCTCATGAGATTTTTGACAGAGGAGTCAAAGGAATAATCAGGAGAGTTGTTTGATTAGACACCCGAGGGGGCGTCAAAAAGACCTGGAAGTAGCAGATTTTCACAGAAAACTAAATAAGGAATAAACCTCTGTGCACACTCATGCTGTAATCCTCCACTGCAGAAGAAAACCTTCAGCTTGAGTAAAGATTTGGACAACCATGTTAATACTTATTGTTTGTGCCAATTGGATTTTTTTGATTTGCTTTCACTCCTTTGATTGTGTTGATCCACTGGATGTTGTCTACTTCTAGTGTGAGCTTTACATTAGAATCATTTAAACAAAGAAAATATGGAAGTGTTCAATATTTACTTTATCTGTTGTATTAGATTATGACTGCTCTATATGTTTACCTTTAGGCCAAGCCTGGTGATAGTAAAAGATGCATATACATCAATTTCAAAGAGACCTATGGTAAAAAAAAAACAAAAAAAAAACGAATCAGCAAAGTGAAGAAGTGTTGGATATCGTAATCTAACTGAGAACTTTGCTATAGATGAAAAAAGATTTACTGACTTTCCTTGCTCCTTCTTTAGAAAATAAAATAAACTGACACAAAATTCACCTTGTGGTTTAGTCATCAAAACTGTGTGTGTACATACAGTTTTTACTAAACTAAAACAAAATGCAGTCCTGCTTATCTGTATAACGAGAAATGTGCACTTTATGTGAAATAACATTTCTAAAGTTCATTTCAGGTTCGCTGGACGATCCTGTCAGTTCTGACCTTTTTTAATGATTTGCATTCAGGTGGTGACAGCTAAATAAAGTCTTGAAAGGCTTTTTAAAGAGTCACAAAAAAATAAAAAAATCACAAAACCAACATTAAATTAAGTTTCATTTCATGAACTATTATTTGCTTGTTTGAAACTTTTTGTGTGTTTTCTCTAATTGGCTGGAGAGGCAGGGGAATAGGTGTTTTGTGTATTAGGCTCCTGTTGATTTTGCCCCCCCCCCCAAAAAACTAAACAGTAGCAATGTGGGCACTTCACTCACATCCTGAGCCATTAAACAGACTAATTACTACGACACATCTGGAGGCCAAATGAAATGCTGTGCAGAGTGGAGGCTGGTGGTGCGGCTGGCAGCAGGGGTGTACTGCATCAGCAGAACTGTCACAGATAAAAGCAGAGCGTCGTGGTTTGGATGAGCAACGCTGAATTAGTAATGGAAGTGAGTCATCCGCTCAGAAACATATTGGCGTCCAGAGCAAATGAACGCTCAAGTCTCTTTTTTTTTTTTTTTTAATCAAGTGGAAAAACAAGCGAATGTTTTTGAAATGTGTTGTGTTTATAGATGTTCAGATACAGTTACAGATTAACATCACAAGTGCTTCAGTGGCTCTGCCGCCGCTTGTCCTATTAACCTCTCTCGTGTCACTTCCTGTCCCAGTGTAGCAAATCCTCTGTAATCAAGTTGAAAACTGAGTGCATCACCGAGAAGAGCCTTATGGCTCTTGTCTTAGCGTGTGCTCATTTGTCTGTGGGTTAGCGCACTTGCCACGAAGGAGAAATGGGGGGTGCCGGCCCAGTTGCCATAGCAGCGTAATATGTGCTCTGGACCCCTGCCTGAAGAGTAAACACACACGAGCACAAATCGAGCTTTTAAAAGCAACGCTCACCCCTCCAACCCCCCCAGAAGCCAGGAAAACGCTAAACTGAGCAGTAATTTGGTGGGGTTCAACCAATAGACTCCGTGACTGCCACAGAGATAACAGAAATACTGACTGAGGTCAGCAGAGTTTATGTGATGCATTGACATCGATGTGCTGATGGGAGGAAAAGCTATGAGCTGCTTCATAAGAACATAGTTGCAAAAATTGGTCGAAAGTCCATCCTGTCCTCATGTAACTAAGCTGGCATGTGAACATTTTCACTGGCAACAAGAATGAAATACAAGCTGATGTAATAATCCAACACCAGAAATTCTTTAAAAGTTTCTATCATGTATTTCAGGAACAACTAATTTCTAATTTCCAGCAGATATCAGCATGTAATCAGGGATCCCAGGGAAATGCAAGTAATTGATTTAAAACATTTAAACCTGCCACCAACCCTGAGGTTTTAGTGTCTCAACCTGAAGAGAGATCATTATCCTGTCTTTGTTTTATGTTTGCTTCTCAGACTATGGATTACTTCTCTGCTTTCAACGTCACTTTGAAGTTGAAGATGCACAAATCAAGCTTGAACAGAACTGAGGTTGATTAACATAAAAAAACATGGAAACTGGTGTCGAAGTAAGTTTCAACTTGGTGTTACATCTTCTGCACTGTCACGAATCTTCTTCTGCTCTTCAGTCTAAGTAATCAAAGGTGGTATGAAATTGCAAATTCAAGAATTTAAAGATGGCAGGAGCCACCTTTAAATATTTCCCACATTCAAGCAAATAAAATGCAAAGTTTCTGTGCACAGAACTGCACACAACTGTGATGTGTGAGATTTTTCTGACTCATACCAAGCCAAATTCCTCCTCAGTAAAGCTGATTAAACCAAACACATCCAGCGTCGGCGCCAGGTGAGTCACCGGCGAGCTTTGCATCTGCTTTATGTTGCTTCCTGAAATTTGGCTTCTTCCTTTCTCTTCCCTCACCCATCTGCCTCCTTCATCTTTCATTGTTCCCCCATCTTTGCTTCTACCTAGTTTGTGCTCTACCTTCATCATCCCCTCATCCGTTTCTTGAGCTTTTCAATTATTTCCTCCCCTCACACTGCACCCTGTTTACGTAATCCCTCATATTTTTTTATTTTTTTCTGGCTCTGTCTCTCTGATCCCCTCGTTCTCTCCCACCCCTGTATCTGCCTCGGCTCAGTTTCCCTCCTTTGTGTTAAGGATGGCTTTAAAATTTTTAGTTTTTCTGCAGTGAGTGGCGCTGAGACAGACAGGTGGAAAGAGATGCTAATGAGAAGAGCTCTGAGACAATTCTCTTAGAGCAGCAACGCATCACCCGCTTGGTTCCTCAGTACGGATGCTTATCCCCGCTAATTAGATAATCAATATTATCTGATTGAAATTAATTTGTGGCAGCTGAATACAGGAAGTACACACTTACAAATGGATAATTTGGCTTGATTGGGAAGATTAACTGAGTGTTATGTGCATAAGAATCTGCGAGTGAAATGCCTCTGCAATGCAAAAGTGCACAAAGCAATTCGGAGATGTTTTTGAAGCCTGTTTAACAAGTAAAATATTAAGCTGCAGGTTAAAAGTCTTATTTTAAAGTGGCATTCCTGCATTTTGTTTTGCTACCTTAGCCCTTGGTGTGTTTTATTTGGATGTACATCACTGCAAAGTGAAGGGGAAAGGTTAAATAGTGTTCAAATTTTGTTGTCCGCCTCATTTTGTACAGACTGCAACAAGTCCAGGGAAGTTTTGGTTAGACGTGTGTAATGTGCGTCACAATATTCCAGATGAGACAAAACAGAAGTATGAGTTCAGATTTCCATTTCAGGATGAGAGACAATGGGGTTAAGTTTGGCTGTATTTCTTAATTGATAGAAATAGGATCAAATCGGAGATTTGACATGATTTTAAAGTGCAAAACTAAAAGTCGAAGGTCACCCCAAGGTTTCTAACATTTTACAAAAACAGCAAGTAGCCCAAGGATCGACTTTATTTTTACAACCATGTTTTCCAGTGCAAAGAGCACTTTTTAAAATTTTTTCTTTAATTTAATTGCAAATAACTCCCAGCTGAGAGTTTTTAATTGAATCTAGGAATTTTAGCAAAATGAGATGTTTTGAAACTTCACGGGAAGAAAAGAAATATACAACTGTATCATGTCGTCTGCATAACAGTGACAGTTGTCACTGTTATGCACAACGGGCCCAGAACAGAACCCTGTGGGACACCAAACTGGATGGGACAGGAATGGGATCTGTAAGTGGATGTAGCCAAGACAGCTGATCTGTCAGACAAGTATGAGAGCAACTACTGCAAAACAGAACCTGATATACCAACCATTTGCTTTTTCCAAGACTTGACTCTGACTCGTTGGCTGAGACTCAAGCCTTATCGACGATCTTTGTCTCATGTGATCAGGAGTGAAAACAAGTCGGTGTGCAAGGCATGTGCTTGATGTAATAGACTGTGATGTTTTCCGACTGCGCAATGCTAATGGCTCTTTATGCTATACGTTTATAGTAATGACCACAAATGGCACACAATAATTTCTCATTTTAATTTGCAAAGCATTTTGAAAACCATGTACCTTTCACTGGAAAGCATCTGCAAACTATTTGTGGTTTTATCCAAAGGCAAATTTCCATCATGAAAGTCTATTAATCAAATGTTTATGCAGTCTCTCTATTTTCCAGCTTCGGTTTTAATCAAGAACACATGTACAGCGCAGCGGAAACGAACAGCAATGCATTCACTTGAACGGCCCTCCGATCGGGACTGAAGGAACGAAGACAGAGAGCGGAAGAGCCATGTGGGAAATTAAGATGTTGCAGGGAGTTTGTGGACAAAGCTGTCCGTGGAGTGACAGAGAGGTCACGCAGCTGTCTGCGTGGGGGGGTGTGTGGGTGTGTGTAATCTTCAAGTTGGGTTCCCCTCAAGACTCCTGAAACTAAAAGCTTTTTCACTAAACACAGATCACTGTCTGTATCTGAAACACACCACACACACACACACACCCCGACAGCTGTTTGGTCTCAGTTCTCATTAATAAACTGCAGTGAATGCATGACTTCCAGAATGTTTGTGTGTAAATGAAGGAGAGCATTAATATAAAGCATGCAAACGTCTGTCTGACAAATTTTGTGTGTTTGTCCACATTTATGTCTCCCCTTCCATATATTGAAATCTATGACCTAAACACATATGCTCATTCACATGTTCATATGTGAAGCAATCTGTGCCAGTCTGTGTGGCCGCTGTGTGTTTTAAGTTCAAATGGACCCTGTATTTCTTGCCATAGCAGAACTTGTCTTTTTAGCCAACCAATCAAGAGGAAAGAACCCAGATCTCTCTTAATGAGGCAATTAAATTAGTTTTACTGAAAGGAACGACCTCGGGGCACCAACACCCCCTCTCCTTTGTGCTCCTCTTCATTTCCTCCTCTAACAGGCTATTCTGTATGTTATTCCTGCTCTCATCTTCACAAATGCGATCCCTAAGGTGCAAAGCTCCTTCCTTATTTCTCTTTAGCTGTCCTTTTAGTTCCAGTTTCTCGTTTTCTCACAGTTTATGTCTCTCCTTTCCATCCTTTGTAAGTGAGCCCGAGCTTCCCTTTGCTCTTTGGGGTGCTTAATTGTGCTCATCTGTCAAGTATCTTGTTGCGATGATGTAAAAGAATATAAAAATCCACCTCTTTCTTCACACGTTTGCTGCTTCCGCACCGAGCACTGATACTGCAGGTTTGTCAGTAACGGCACTTACAATAATCCAGTGTTTTACAGAAGCCATTATATTTTTATTCATTCAACATTTGTATAACCACACAGTGCTTGTAAATACATGTATGTAAATTTAGACATTTACAATACAGCCTATAATAGTCATCGCAGGATGTCATGTGGAAAGGTCTGTTGTGAGCTCAAAATTTGAAAAATGAACTGATTACTCTAAATAACATTTAAAGCATGATTGCAGTGAGGGTAAAGTGTCTTCACAGAAACCACAGACAATGAGAAAAATCCCGTATAGCAATATAACAATATCATCCTTCAGCATACCATCCTAGCAGGGTTCACTGATCTCACTGCCATTTTTTTACAAACCATATTAGAGACATTTCCCCTGGACTACCATCAGGAGAACAATCCATGTCTAAGATCCGCAGGGATCAGATGAAGACGACGCACATTCTTCCACATGACAGGTGGCTGATTACGCCTGTAAATACCATCTCAGCAGAATCACGAAAGTGGAACACATCATCTCCAAACGAACAGCTCTTCTCGTCATGCTCAGGCAGATGGACAGCAATAGAAGAGCAAGCTAAGAATAAAAGGCAAAAACATGCAAATGACTGGAGGTCCAAATGGACCAATGAATCCGAAATTCTGTCCAAACATGTTGACGGTGGGTTGAGAAATGGGCTTTTGCAGCTTCAGTCCATGACTCCAACATGACTTGTGTTGACCGTGCAAACTGTTGCAAAGTCATGTTGAGGTTTTTTTTTACTTCAACACGTGAAAGCAAGCCTCGGTGCAGAGCAGCGCCTTTTGTGGATTATAGGGACGATGAGTACTGATGTGGCCACCAAAGAACCCAACGTATGAGCAAGAGACAAGCTAATGCTAACTTCTTCATTGCATCAAAACTAGGATCCAGTTGAAGTGTATTTAAAATGTCAACATGATTGGATTAAATACATCTGTACATATGTAAATAGGGTGTTTATCTTGCAAATAACCATAAAACGGCATTTGCTATGAATCAATACTCCACAAAAAAAAACTGAGTTCAATAGAAATGAAGGAAGATTTGTTGTTTTTAATGGAATAAGGTAATTTAATGCAGTATTAAAGTGCAAAAATTTAGAAATGTATAAGAGATCCTGAACTCTTTAAGGCCGCTAAGCTCAATTTCTCACATCTCCATTAGAGTGTGACCGTAATGATGTCTCTATTTAAAACATTTTGCACGGCTTTTGAGTCAAAGATTAGTGTGTGGAGGATATAAAGGCTTTGAATTTCTTTTGATTATTTTAACAAGGAACCATAGCGGCAAGTTTCCCAGCTGCGTGCAGTAATTACCTCACAATGGGATACGAACTGTTCGCTAAACGCAGTCTAATCTGCATGCGTTGTCGCATTTATCGAGTGTAACAACCACATCTGTTTAAACTTGCCCGGTTTTTGTGAGATATGTCTCATCCAATTACTTAAAACGCTGAGAGTAAAGAATTGTTAACATCAAAGTCATCGACACGAGTTAAGGAGTCAACGTATAATCAAACTCTTTACAAAGCACACTATCCTCTTGTGACATAATAAGAAAGAGATCAATTAATAAAGGCTTTTCGACTACATCCTTTTAGGTTTTTCTCTTTTATTTTTCCTTTGTGTGTTTTTAATTGGTTTGTCCTGTAGCAGTGTTTACCCGTTTTCTCTACTGCTGCACCAAAATGTTCAGAAACACGAAATGGATTTTCATCAGGCACTTAGCATGACAAACTGTGAAGCAGACCATAGATGAATGGTAACCCTGGTAACACTGATTAGAAAGTTTAAACAGAAGACTTTACATGAACTCTTCAAACAATATCCATACAGCCAATGCAAAGACAAAAAAACATGAGCCGATATATTTATATTTTTGAAGTGCAGCTCTTGTACTTTTGATTGTACTTCTATTTTTTTGTTAATCATTTTGTTAACAAACCACTTTGCTCTGTTTTCAGAATTTTTTGGAAGAAAAACTGCACAGCTTTAACCTTCACTTTAGCTTCTATTTTTCTTCAATCTGTGAAACATTGAGTATAAAATGGCTCCATAACTGAGCCATCATTTAACAGAACTATTTATCTGTTAAATGATCTCAGATTAAATTTTCCACTGCCTAACTCCCCAGCTCTTTACAAAAGTTAGAAAGAGTTTTGTCTTTTATATGTTTAGATATAACTTTAATGTTATTATTAAACTACACATACCCCGCAGTCAAACTACCTTGTGCTCACAGCTTGTGTGTGTAGTGTTTTCTGTGATTTAATGATTATTCTGTAGGCAAATGTGTTCACACACTGCACATGTACAGTTCCTTCATGCTCAGTTTTTGGGATCTGCTGATCTCTGAGTCACAGCTTTGGAACATCTGCTTTGAATCAAACGGCTAATAAAGTCTTTTTCAAAACTCGAGGCTATGTTGTTTTTGACATTACAAAATCACACAGGAAAGAAAAAAAAAAAGCACAGAAGTATGACATCTGAATTTCCACTTCAAGACATTTTGAAGCGATATTAGCTTTTTAGCACAAAGACGTGCCCCTGAAAGCTTTTCCTGTTTCCCTTCCTTTGGTGTCTTTTCTACATCCCCTCTCTCCAATGCACACACACATGACTCCATTTACAGTTATAAATTATCCACAGAGCAGCCTACACAGAGCTTAAAAGCCCCTCCGTGTGTATATGTGAGAACTGCATGTGTGTGTTGCAGGAAGAGGACCAAAGAGAGTATCTGACACATACACCCAGCGCGCAGAAGGCTTTGATTCTTACAGCAGAAGGACAAGGGGGTGTAATTGTCCCGTTGGTGCAACCATCCTAGGTCCAGACCCCATCAGACAGTGTCATGCTTGCATCTGCTGATTGGTAAATCTAAATATTTTCATCTATTACAAAGCTAACTATTTTTTTTAGAAAACTCCAGATTATAAACCAGCAGAACCAAACGTCACAAGCTTAAGCAAAAGACTGAAGGAAGCACATTGCACAATGCTTCCTATAATGGAAACGCAGCATTTACAGGATTTCGTTAGGACTTGCAGTCATCAATAAAAAATAATCCAATGGCATTTGAATTCCTCAAGAGTGCTTGAAGAGTCTTGTGTTCTTTTTCGTCACCAATACCAGAGCATTTGGCATGTTTGCTAAAAGTTGAGACATCTCAGAGTCAACAGAAGGGGCTATTGAGGCGCCATACCAATCCGATGTCAGACTGGGAGCAGTCAGCTCTTCTGTCATTTGAAATGGTGGATAGATATTGCTCTAGTGAACCTTTTACTCCGCCTTTTGGTTCTGCTCTTTATGGAAGGAAAACTAAAAGTATTTTGTGAGTCACTATGGCGTCGGCTTCCCGATAAGCTTGGCGTGCACACTGCACAATTTCAGAAGTCGTGCAATCACACATGTCACGATGCACCAGCTTGATATAGATTAAAATGCTCATCCTGGAATGAGAGCATTGGAGAGAAATTTCCGTTTTGTCTGAGCTGAAAACGAACGCAGAAGCACACATGAGTTGATTGTTCGTTTCAGATAAAAAAAAAACACAAAAACGTCTCCTTAGAAGTAAGCAAGCGGTGCCAACTCCACACTGACTGCACATGCATGAAGGCAATAGAAAACTTCTCTTCCCTCCCTCTCTTTCTCTCTCCTTCCAAAAACTGGATTTAATATTTTATTAAGCACACAGTTTAAGCAATACACAGCATCTAAATGTTTATGATTATGCTGAGATGACCAAATGAAGGGTCTGCAGCAACCTCAACGGCTTCTGATTCACAGTAACTACTTAATTATACAAAGAATGATTTATTAGGTTGAGGGTAAGAACTCGTTTTTAAAGCATTTAAGTTGTTGACTTCACCAGCATGTTTCTACATCAGCAACGCACCCACCGGATCACAAATTGAAGAATTGTGGCCGCAAGATCAAGACTGAAACGCTGAAAGGTGAAAACGATTCTCTTGAGAAGATCTCTGGCCTGTCCTGCAGTTTGTAACAGCCTATAAATACTGTCGACAAACCCCCTGCTTGTGAGGGGAAAACCATGAGGTCCAACATACTTCATAAACTTTCTCCTTAAGCGACTATAATTTATTGTAAAAGCAGTCATAATTTGTTCAGGGAGGTCTATTAAAACAGGCGTCGACAACAATTTGGATGGATTCCTATAACGCAATTATTTCTTTTCTCTTTTTCTTTTTTTTTTTTTAATGAACTTGCTGACAATGTTAGTCCCGAAGCCATATTGCAACCAGAGTTTGAAAAACTTCTTTTTAATTTATTTCTTTTTAATGCTTTCCGAATGTCCCCTGGATATCCTACAAACAAAACAACCATCCTCAAGTTGTACTGATGATAAAAATATACATATATAAAAATAAGAGGGGGAAAAAGCAAGCATAGTAATAACACCAATTTGATGGTTGCAGTGACCAGAAGCTCATTAATGTTTATTCATGTGCTCATAAAAGTAGTTTGTGGAGATTTATTTTTTCAAAACTTTTGCTGTAAAATTAAGAACAGTTGTTAAAGAACGGCTCTGAAAGGAACATCAGCAATAAAATAATTGATTGTGTCAATGACGTAATTTTTGAAAGATGAGCAAACATCATCCCTTGTTTTTGAAACTTTTTCCTTTGTCATTCCCACTTTGCACTTAATAATTTCGAAGCACTTTTGAGTCTACCCATTATGGAAAGCGACATTCCCTTGCAAAATTATCCATTTGCCATTTCATGACAGCGACACATCTCCATGTGATTTGGAGGGAATAGTCAAATACGGAGGAAAACAAATGAAATACGACAACAAAAAGGTCCAAACAGAACCGGTTTATTACTTTTTTCACTATCTCTGCTCTGTGTCATGGTAACCTTCCTGACTAAACAAGAAAAAACAATCTCTCCCTCTCTCCTCTCTCACCCATCACTCCTCCCTTTTGTCTGAGGTTAAATGAACCCACTCACAACAAGAGCATCATTACAGTTAGAGATAACCTTTCAGTAATCTGTTTCTCTTTCCACACCCCTCTCTCTCTCACACACACACACACACGCACCCCCACAAACCCCACACACACACACACGCCAACACACATTCAGATTTACTCTTTGTCTGTGTAAATCTTTATCTGCTCCTCTTTCCTGTCTCCAGTCTACCTGCTTCTGCGCCAGTTGGCATTAAAATGCAGTACACTCATATGTCAAAGGGACAACCATTTAATTATAAGCCACCCTTTTAAAACCTCAGAGTTCCTTTATATTTGTGAATGTTACGTAAAACGTCTAAGTAAAAGCTGCCTTTCTCTCTTTCACCTCTTCTCCTCATGTTTGTCTTCCTCTCCCTCGTAAAGAGACGGCAGCATCTGATCGCACTATGGACAAGCAAGGTTGTTTAAAAAAAAAAATTTAAAATGAACATACGATTACAAATTCACCGTCACCACCAATTGGGGTGATGATTCTCAAGACTATCTTCCCTAATGCTGACTAGCTGATTATGTGAAAACATTATTTTATTGCTTATCTAAAAACAGTACGCACCATTGGGACAGGTGTTCCACAACTGATGCTCCAGTCACTGAGAGAAAAGTGCAGATTGCCAGGGGGAGATGAAAAACCCCCCCAAAAAAACAGCTGCTAAATTGACTTCGAACTGCCGGGTTACACGCTGTTCTGTAAAACACGCAATTTTCATTAAGCCACTTTCTGTAGGCGATGTTTAGAAAGCAAACCAGCAGCTGACACAAAAATAATAGCAGGAAATTTGTTAAATATCCGTGCACTCTGGCGCTGACCGTTGCACGGCGGGGTAAGCGCAGCAGGTGCGGCTGTGGTTTTTTCCATTCCAGGAGCTAAATGTGCGCCCGCTTCATCTATTCCAGACACAGCTTGGATCTGTTATTGGAATCGCTGTCCTGTTGGAACATCCAGTTGTTTCCCAGTCGTTTTAAACGTCTAAATACCAATATGAGCTGAAGTTTGAGAGTTCATCCTCTTTGTGCGCAAGCACCGCTGCCAGCAAAATAGACTCAGCATAAATGCTATCAACACCATGCAGTGTTCCCATCTTGACTCCTAAAGATGGGAACACTTTAGGAGTCACGATTGAGCTATTTGATCACAAATAGCTCACTCTTGTCTCATCTGACTACAAAAGAAGCCTCCAGAAGGCATTGGGGTTGTTCTTATGGGCAGCTGCAAGTGTAACTCCAACTTAAAGTTGTTGATTGTGCAGCAGGGAGATTCCTTCTTGGTTTCTCAGTAAACTCCTTTCTCTAGTTCTGATTTTTTTTTTTTATGTAATCACTATATTTCTTTACTGAAAAGCTAGTTGCCCTGATCTAAACACAGATATAGGCAAATGTTTTCAAGGTACACAACCAACAGAACTATGGGATCATTTCTTGCACATCTGTACAGAGAAATGTGCATCCAACAGTTCACATTTGTGGCTGGAATGCTACTCCCGTTTACTTCCAGCAGAGAAGAGATTAATAACTGTGACTTATGAGAATCAGGGGTGTATCTCAGAGTTGGGGATTAAAAGATTAGACCTGCACGATGACATCAAAGTGTGCAGAAGGCTCAAAAAGCTTCCCCAGCCTCCATCTCCAAGGTAAGCAGAGTCCGGATGAGCTGATCGGGATAGAGGTCCTACTCAAGATGTGAGTGCACATTTAATGAAGGATGCTACTGGCTACTCTTATGTAACCACTCTCCAACCCTGATGCTAAATCGCTGCTATAGTAACGAGTATTAGTCAGTGCAAAGCTGTTCCCTCACTCAGGCTTCCCCTGTTTCATGATTCGCTCTCACAGCTTCTGCTCTTTGGCTCAACTGAGATGAAATATGCAAGTGCGCTCAGCAACTCTCCTGACTTTTCAGTGTCCTCTCTCCTCCTCGCCCGCTCAACCCCACGTCTTTCGTTCCCCTGGCGTCCCCTTCATCACCGCTCGCTCTCACATCCGCCCACCAAGTCTCTTTAGCCCCTTTCCTTCATCGTCCTACCTCACTGTCTGGTCCTGTCTTGCGTTAGCCCTCATCATGCCTCCTTCTCGGCTGATTAGTAATTTCCAGCACTCTGTCTGTCTCTTGCCGACTGTCAAAACAACAGATTGAATCAACCAGAGTTAGAATCTGAAATATTTGTCTGCACCATTTTATAAAATTTTCTCTGCCTTCATTATTTTTTCCTCTCTCCTTCTGTCTCACACATCCACCCACCAGCCCCTCTTGTTGTCTGTCTTGCCATTAGTCTCTGCAGCAGCTCTTATCTCTGCGAATACACTCAAACTGCTGATTACTGCAACATCCGTTATTAACCGGTTAATCTGTGGGAAATGTTGCCCTTGATTTCTCTTGCAGTCTCCGCGACCTCTCTCTAAGTGGAGGCTAATCATAATTATTTTTTTTAACTTTCATTATCCTCTTACCCTTTTTCACCTTGTGGCCTTCCAGCTTCCAAATGCTCAAATCAGAGATGAAATACCAAACAAAGCAGCTCTGAGTACCATGAAGGTGTTGTATGAAAGCACATGGGAGAAAACAGACCAGGTGTTTGTTTGTCCACTGCATAATTTAAAGTTTTTTGGGGCAAAAAAAGACAAGTTATAACACAAACAGCTTTTCCCCCACGCGGTTGCCTACTTTACTAAATCCGCCACTGATGTCACAAACCAGGACTTCATCTAGCATGCCCCCTTTTTTACTTACATTGAAGCTTTGCTTCAGGAGTCCCATTAAAGAAGCAGTATTTTTACTTAGCCAGAGAGGATGAGCATTTCACTCAAGTGACCTTTTCTAATATGTACAATGTACCGTATTTTCCACACTATAAGGCGCACCGGACTATAAGGCGCACCTTCAACGAATGGCTTATTTCAAAACTGCTTTCATATATAAGGCGCACCGCATTATAAGGCGCACAGAATAGACGCTACAGTAGAGGCTGGGGTTGCATTATGCATCCCTTAGAAGGAGCTGCGCTAAAGGGAATGTCAACAAAACAGTCAGATAGGTCAGTCAAACTTTATTAATAGATTACAAACTAGCGCTCTGACAATTCTCTCGCTGCTGCTCTATTCCCGTGTTCTACTGTGTGACTGATCGCCTTGAGTTTAAATTCTGCGTCGTAAGCGTGTCTCTTAATAGGAGACATTTTGGGGTCTTTACACAAACACACAAATGGAAATGAAACGACACGCTTCGCGCAGTCGTATATCCCAGCATTTACCGCGCGCTTCTTCTTCTACGGGGGAAAATTAAGTCGGCGGCTGCTTACCGTAGTTGCGAGACCTGTTGTGGCTCAATATTGGTCCATATATAAGGCGCACCGGATTATAAGGCGCACTGTCAGTTTTTGAGAAAATTGAAGGTCTTTAGATGCGCCTTATAGTGCGGAAAATACGGTACTTCAATGTTTCCCGCAGATGTTAAGCAGACGATGGGGCTTAAAGAAAAAGCCCCTGAATATCACAGCTCTTGTGCTGACCTGCATGACCCTAAGCTCCACATGGAGGAGAAACAGGAGGGAGTCTGCATCGGTCTGGGGGCGGAGCAGCTCAACAGGAAGGAGGAGATGCTATCAGGTTTCCAGTCACTGGACCCGCCAATACAGAGTGAAAATGATAAACAACCCCCTCTGCTCTCACAGTTTTATCAAGACCAAATTAAAGGCAGCGAGCTTCCAGAAGAGAATAAAGGGGGAATATCTATCACTAGACAAAGTCGTGGAGATGGTTCCATTTCCATAGGCGCCAAGGACAATGAAGAGGAAGATGATGCAGACAGGCAAAATGCCTGCAAGCGGAGCAAAGCTCCTGAGTCAGATAGAAACATTGTTAGCAAGCCTGTTAGCTCATCTGAGAGTACTGATCATTTTATTCGCTCTCCTCAAAAACACGTGACACATTCAGAAATGGAGTCTTCGACCTCTAAGGATAATGCGTGTTTTACAGAGAAGAAAAATGTTGACTCACAAAGGAAAGTACAGACAGGAGTGAGGATTAGCTGTGAAGACTGTGGTAAAACATTCACTGGAAAAAAACAAGAAACAAAAAAAAAGAATTTAAATATACATAAGAGAATCCCCACTGGACAGAAACCTTACTCTTGTGATTCATGTGAAAAAAGATTTAGCCAGAAAGCAAATTTAAACCGACACATGACGATCCACACAGGACAAAAACTGTCCTGCTGTGATCTTTGTGAAAAAAGATTTTGCAATCAATCAAGTTTAAACACTCACATGATAGTTCACACAGGACAGAAACCTTTCTTTTGTGATCAATGTGGGAAGAGATTTGGCCATAGCATAGGTTTAAAAACCCACAAGAGAGAAACCTTTCTGCTGTGATGTATGTGGGAACAGATATAGCCATAAATCAAGTTTAAGCATTCACATGAGAAAAACCTTTCTGGTGTGATCAGTGTGGAAAGCAATTTGGCTATAGAGAATGTTTAAAAACACACATGAGAATCCACATGGGAGAGAAACTTTTCTGGTGCGATCTGTATGTGGGAACCGATATAGCCATAAATCAAGTTTAAACATTCACAGCTTTATGTATGTAACTCTTATTCCCAAATGGTTCACTAAAGTTTTAAACCACTTTTCTAACTTCCTGTATTGGCAAGCTGTGCAGCAGTGTTTGTAGATACTTTTGAGTGAAATGGTGATATCTTTATATCAAATTATAGCCCCATTTAAGACATCTATGAATTTGCGGTTGCTACAGCGTTGGTATTTGGGCATGGAGAGATTAGTAGTTTCTTAACTCCTAGTCTTATGTCTGCCAGTCAATACTCGATGTCCCAGGAAATGCACGTTCTTGCTGCAATATGCCTGCAAGTAAATGTCACACTACTTGTCGGAAGGTTTGAATCTTTTCTCCTTTTTTTTTTTAAGTCAGTTTCTATGGAGATGAGCATCATTGGCGACCCTAGACAAAACTTATGCTAAAAAGGCCAAAAGGTTTCTATGACAACTGGAAGCTAAACAAGACAGACAGGCAGGGAGGGAGGAAAGTTGGAGAGGGTCTCGGAAAGCATTTCATAAAAACATATTCACAAAAGCACCCAACATACACACACAAACCCCCCCCCTGCACCCTCAAAAATAAAAAATAAGGTAGGAGATTCCAGAAAATGTTGACAAATACATGTTCATAGTCACTCTGTATCACCATCATCCTAAAGACACTCCCCTCAGCATGTGTACACCCTCGCTCTCTCACTATCAAGCAGTAACATGGTGACAGCCCGCCTGGTGCTTGTTAGAAAATATTCACAGTAATCTTAATTGGGAGTACTGTCTGACTTGGAGGTCCAGCTTGTCATGTCAGAAAGCAGCGTGCTCACTGTGTACAATTAATCTTTTGTATTATATTTTATGTTCTGTATCCTTGCTAACCTTTCTCCTTCAACTGTCAGTGGCGGTTCGAGCCCTTATTTAGCCAGCTGCAACTGAAAGCATCTTTAATAACTAAAATAAGTATGTTAATCTTTAATCACGCTTCGTATTGTACATTAACTTGCTTCAATCTAAGGTGGTCCTGATACCTAGGAAGCCCTGAAAATGCTCTTTTTTGCGTTTTCACAATTGGAATCTATCTTAAATAAATCTTAAATAATGTTTTAATAATTTTTGTTAAGTGTAAACTAAAAACGTTGAACTTCATATCAGGTCAAATTCACTCCAGATTTTATAGAAAAGAATAATAATAATAATTTAGCACTGAGTAAGCTGCAAATCAGCTCCATTGACTGGACATAAAAATGATTTTTTTATTTTAATTTTTATTGAGCAGCTGTTTGTCTCCAAGTTATGACGCCCTGGGCAGAGAGCCATATGAGAAACTGTGATTGTAACCTGTTGATGTTTTAATGTGATTCGACTAGTGTTTACTTTGGAAGTGTGTGAAGTGTGTTTTTATAAGAAGCCAGACGCCTGTATTCTCTGCATCTCATCTATTCCTCAACATTGGAAAAGCCTCCTATTAATTTTGCATGCGCATTAATTGGGGTTTAGAAAGACTGAGAGTCCTCTGGTCACCACAAACTGCACTGGGCCACAGTGGCGTTTGATAGGGGGAGGTCTAATTATTGACTGTCACAAATGCCCAATTAGATTCCTGCATACTGACAAACTTTGCTGCTTAAAAATGAAACCGGTCAGAAAAGGAACCAAGTGGCTCATGAAGAAATCAAGAGGTGGATGGGAACAGAAGATAAGTTGAGAGAGGTGAAAAGCCGTCAGCCATTTGCACAAATTATCTGTAGGATGATAAAAAAAGATATTAGATTCTTTTTTCTTTTTTTACAGAAAGACACCATTCAGGTGCCTGTTAAACAACGCTGAAACGTTTAACTTCAGTTGCAGTTCGTGTCATCCTTTATGAAAGGAAAATATTTATAAAAGGTTATCCTGGGTAGACGGGTTCACAAAGGACTCACAGTTCTTTCCTTTGCTTCCTTTTAAGCATCCGACAAAAGCAGAGAGAATCAATCCAGGCCGCACCTGAAAAGCACCAAGTGAAGGCATGAAAGATGACAGTTTACAGCAGGGAGCAGAAGTGGTTCAGTTCGATTCCTCTGGAATAAGGGTAATCATTTCTTTTCTACACAACTGCATCTTCACCTCAGACCACTAAATTATATACAATAGAATAAAACTGAAATAGAAAAAGGAGAGACCATGCTTACCCAAATTTCTTTTGCACCGTGTGCAGGGACATGAGGTAAGGTGATAAATGGAAGTTTATACTTCTTCCTGCTCCTCTTTGAACTGATTATCATATTTCTTTTTGCTACTAATTAATGAATTTTTGTTTGAAATAAATATTCATTCATTCACCCAGTCATTGCTACATTTGTTAAACTTTAGAATATTTGAGTATATCACTGAAGGCACATTAACATCCTGATTCTTCTGAAAACATGGTTTCTGGTATGAGAAAGTCACATGCGCCAGTTTTCCTGTAAACCTTGAACTCCTCCTTTAAATTTATTGTTAGAATTTTGATGCATAAATCTAATTTAATGTAAAGTTATTGCCTTCTCTGATGTAGTTCTAGTGGTTGCTTCCCTGTGGCATGTGATTTAATTTCGCAGGGCCCTTTCTTCCATAAAAAAGGCCATTATTGAACAATTATGTACGAGAGAAAACTCATAAAACCACTTTAAAACGTTAAACTGTTTAAATTTAAAAGGGCTGCAGGCTCTGTCTTTTCCTTATTAAGCCTAAGCAAACCCAATAAAGCCACGTGTGGTGATTTATCAGACAACAAACACATAAACAGCAAAATGCCTAAACGTAATTAATTCTCCGAACAAACAGCGAAACAGAAACGGAGAAACAAAGATCTATAAACCCCCGTAGAAAGACGTGCGGGAATTTTCCAGACTTTGCCCCGCTTCATCGGTCAAAAGGCTGGTGGAGGACATGGAGACACGCTTCTCCAAAAACAAGCCCCCCTATCTGCTGATCACACAAAGGCGATCGATTTTTATCGATCCTCGCAATGTCGTCACTCAGTTAGTCCGCGCGGCTCACCGACCGTTTCACGAAAACAAGCCTGATTGAGATGGGAGCAGCTCTGCTTTCGTACCACAGAAGCACCGGCAACGAGACGTGACAGCAAACAGGGTTCAAAAAAAGGGGGGAGAAAAAAAAAAAAAAAACATCTTCCCTTACCAAGTTAGGTAAGGGAAGTTTACGGTTAGGGCTGACCTTTGCCCTAACCGTAAACATCAGTGCTTTGAAGTCCCAGCGGTGGTGATGGTAAATGGTGAACTCAGCTTTTTTTTTTGTTTTGTTTTTCACTTGCGATTTTAGGAGCTTATTAGAAACGGGCTAAATGAAACATCTGGTGGAGTGATTCGAGTCTTAGCTGCATTTTGATAGGATCATTAAGGCGGTTTTTCTTTCAGTAATGGAACTGGCTGGTGGGAAAGACATTAAAGTTAAATCTGTGAAGGGGAAAAAAAAAAAAAAAACATCCAACAGATTGTTCACATTTATGCACATTCAGTGACTTTTTTGTTTGTTTTGCAGCAAACAGCGCCTTTACTTGTTCACAGATGACTGAGATAAAGAGTTAGGAGGGTAATTTACGTTTTCAAGCGATCGTTCTGAACTCAGGAAATTTGGCCTCAAATTGGTGACCAATCAGTTTTAAATGCCTGCACAACACAGGAGAACAACGCTCGCAGGCTACTGGACAGGACGTAAAACTAAACACAGTCAAACAAATGTGAATCACACCGACATGGTGCTTCAGTAACAATATTTTAATAATTCAGAAACTGTTTTCAGGTGGTTGGCAGCATCATGCTTGGGTTTACTTTCCTTCAGTCGGAAGTGAAAGTTTTTATTTTTCCGGATCACGCCGTCATCTTAATCGATGGTCACTGGACTTAATATTTGACAGGCATTTTACCTAATTTAACAAATAACTGTATGAAAGTGTACATTTTTCTTTGTATTCTTTTTCCCTCCTCATACATCACATTAGAAATACAGATATTACTCTTTATTGAACTAAAGCTTGCTTATATAGTTTAGATAAGGCTTTATGGAAAAGCTGCAAAGTGAAAGAAAAGATGAATTTTCATTCAACTTGCGTGCAAAACAAAAGGTGAAAAAAATACAAAAAGATTCTACAAATGTTGCAAAGTTTATGAAATATAAATGTCATTAATAGAGAGGAAATGGTGGGGCTGAACTGAAAAAACAAAACACAGAAAAGCAATTCAACGCCCCACCATGAATGTTGTGTTCGATCAGCAGAGGAAACAGTGGGTTTGCTTGCAGAGACACAATTAGACGAAGACGGAAGTTTTAAGCTCAGATGGACTGGAAGTCCATTTTAAAGGAGGAAAGAGACAAGCAGGCTGGAAGCGTCTCTGTGTTGTTGAGCGTTTTATGAGGCAGAAAGTACAAAGTTCTGAGGTTCGGCGATCGGACCGTTGCTCACACTGGACACATGCACTCAAAGCGCTCAATGTAAAATAAAGAACTCCCTTTCAAATTTGTGCTCTTTTGGAGGAAGCTGAAGTGTGAAGGAACCCTGCGCAGTATCTCAACGTTACAAAGGCACACACTCAGGCCAGTGTAGCTAATCTTCTTACTAATCACAAGGCTGGACTCTTAAAACAGAGCAAAGTTCACACTGACAACAGAGGGAGAGTGGCAGAGAGTCAAGAACAGTGGCAGATTTGATCAAACAGCAAAAACAGAGGAAAGGATTAGGCCTCAGAGCGAGAATGTCTTTTTAGTTATTTTTGTTTTTTGCAAAATAAATAAATAAATTGCTGTCAAACTCTGACAGAGGTTGGACCTGGCAACATGTCCATCTACCCGCTGAAGGATCCTGAAAACTGTGAGTGCATACCTTTGGTTTCCCGGTCTACAATGCGAGAGTTGAGCTTTGGTTCGGCACGAGCCCTGCAAGTGAACGAGAGTCTCGACTTCATTTCCCTCTCTATATTTTTTACTGCCGTCGGCTTTTGCCGCCAGACGTTGGTGGGTGAGAAACAGACTAATTTCATGGCCGTTTGCTTCAGGAACAAGAGTGTCATTTAAATTCAGTGCATAAGTGCACTCTCGGATGCAGGCTGTAATTTCACAGGTAGAAATGCGACGCGGGAACAACTGCCAGCACCACGGTTCTGTCGCCACTTCAGTCGGTCGAAATCATGCATGTGGGCGGCTATCGCAAATGAACGCAACTTTTAAAAACTGTCGGCGTAAAAGTTCAGTGATTTGATGTGGAGAAACACACACTTATGGCTTTACGAGTCCGGTGATCCGCTATGATGCTGTCTGCACTCCTAAATTACATATTTCCCATAGTAACTGTTTGACATTTTTAGTGTTAAGCTGGAAAGAGAGAAAATAATTTAAAATCAAACTGGCTCAGAAAGCAGTTCTGATGCTGCTGTCTTCTTTCCAGTCTATGTTTTACATTTCAGGACATAGCAGGTGTTAAAATGATTAAAATTGACCCTCAAGTATGAAAAAAAACAACAAAAACTAAACACAATATAATTTTAAAGCTTTTAGGATCTACTCTGACAACAAGGCAGACTAATTTTCAAAGAAACAACTATAATCCAAAGTGTTTCTCTGAGGTTAAAAACTGGCAGAAAAGGAAGGATCAAACTCCAACAACCTACAAAACCCAAATAGATAAGTAAACACAACAATTATTATAAACTGGAGAAAAGCAAATTAATTTAGTGAGGAACTGCCAGGAGTAAATATGGAAAGCAAAGCATAGTTCTAAAAATCTGAACGCATGAACGCAAAACATCTAAAAAAATCTAAAATCTAATCAATCTAAAAATGTAAAATAACCAAAACTACACACAATCGTTAAAATTACGCTTGCTAAAACTATTAATATAATAATAAAAAAATTGACGTTATATAATAAGGTTCAACTAAAAGCCAGACTGAATAGAAACATCGTTAGTTTGCCTTTTAGAAGACATGTTTCATTGCTTGTGTGACCCAGCAGCCAGAGATGATCTGACACGCCGCTAATTTATCAAGTTTTCCCACTTACAAAAAAAGTCTACAAAATCACATGAAAACATCCATTCTATTCTTTGTAAGTGGACAAACTTTAAAAGTTCAATGACCGCCGAGTACCAAGGTGATGCGGCTGCAAGTCTAGCCAAATCCGTTGACCTTCCCCCGCTGTGCTGCGCAGCAAGCATGAAGCGTTTGTGCCAATGTGCTGCGCAACTTCTGGCCAAACATTTTCTCCTCAGGTTTCATGTTCCCAAATGAGATCATCCTTAAAAACTTTGTTTCATCTGGATGCAGATCTGCAGAGCTACCAGTTGCCTTTATGCGACTTTCTTTTAGTCAGAAGAAGCATCACTAGCCGCAAAGTGTTCAGTTTTTTTTTTTTTTTTTTATAACGTCACAAACTTTAACATTTAATGCACTTGATGAGACCTAAAGAGACTGAGAAGAAAATCTTTGGGGAGTTCAGTAGTTTTTCTGAAAAATCCACAATCTGATTTTGTTGCTGCTTTTTCCGGGATATGAAAGCTGCGTAGAATCTTTTTACGCAATGTAACCTTCATAAGTCACATCAAATCACATTTGATGATGACCAACGGGCTGTAGATTATTTGTGGTTAATGTGACAGGTTAGTTAGCGAAGGCGGTGCTAACAGTAGCCGTACAGTGCAGGTTCATTCAAACGCCTTCTCTGAGCTGCTCGGTGTGCTTCAGGCTGCTTGAACATAGGAAATTAACCAAAACCCTCGTCTTCATTTACCTACCAACTGGAGGTCTTATGGTAAATAATGCAGCAGATAAGACTTCATTCATGGAGTTACAGAAACTCGGAGGACTTTTGAAGGCTCCAGGTTTCTTTGTAGCAGCGTGTTGCGAGAGGGATGTGTTACGTTGTTTTATGTTAACCCAAACCAGGTGCTCTTTACGAATTCAGACCGTCTGCTTGCGGGGTCAGTGAGCTGCTGAACACATGCCTGTTAAATTAAGCTGTGGTGACAGATGGGGCTGGAAATGAATGCAGCGCATGGGTATACAATTTATATCCAAGAACATGTAAAGTGTGAAAATGAGGGGGTAAATGGAGGTGTGGAGAGGAAATTGAGACTAAAAACACAGCTTTATGTTTAGCCTGTTGAACTCTTAACTTGATTTCAGGGCCTTGGACTAGAAATTACATGTATCGTAATGTCAATATGCCTACAGTACATGAACACAGATTTTGCTACATGTCCATTATGTCACATCAACCCTGATGTCCACTCCTCTCTTCTAGAACAAGCATGGAGGCGCTGAGTGGCCCCTGGGCTGATCTGGCCCTTTTCCTGCAACAGGCTGTCACGCTCACAAACAGAGACACAGACAACTTTCTTCCTCTCTGGCTTTTTGGGTTGTTGCTATTCCTGTCAGTCTGTCTGCTGCTGCTGCAACTAATCATCTGCTTCAGCTGGAAACTCAGACAGGGTGGGCGCGATTTTAGGTCTTCCTGTCATGTCATCTAGATAACTCGCTGTTATACTTAATACGAGCGAACGCAACTAAACAGACGCCGCAGCAGGCCTCCTTCAGGGCCGCAAAACCTTTGATTTTATCCCAGAATGAGGAGCAGCCAATTACAAGAATGTGCAGAAAGGTTTTCCTATTTCCTAGCGTCATCCAAGCACACAGTGCTAACAGCAGGCCAGGGATTACTCATACCTCTAGATTTATTTGAGCTGCACATGACAACTCATTGCCTGCGGCTACGAAGAAATATCTTTGGGTCCTGAGTAAGCTACATCCAAAAAAATAAGTGAATATGGCCAAAATTGGCTCCTGGGGGGATAAAGAAATAACCTGAGTCTCAGCACTGTGACATTTTTGGGATAAATCTAAATTTAACCATGATGATACAGATAACTAAGATTACACAACTGTGGTTCTGTGGTGTTTGGTGTTGTATCTGAACCAGAATGAGTGAAGTATAAGGAGCAGAGCGCGTGGTTGTCAGTAATAGTTTAATATTTAGAAACATTTGTTTTCTTTCCCCTGTATGTGTTCTGGGACTTGGTCACAAATGCTGCTCTGCCGAATTAACCTGAGCCCCTTTGTTCTTTGTGTTGACATAAAACGCAGACAGATGCATTCAGTCGTCCACACCCCGTAAATAAAGCTGTGACTCTACTTTGGCCATCTGATCCGCCTGCCAGTAGATTGGAGGGGGAAAAAAATGCCCAATTATATTAAAGCAACAGCTTTGAAATCAAAAGCGAGGTGCGAGGGAGTTTTCATCTCGTTCTTTTGAAGATGTCCAGAGTAAACAAGCTTGAATCAGTTAATATGAAAATCTCATCTGCCACTCATGCTTGGAGCAGATCTAATCAATTACGCTGCTCAATCCTCCAGTTTACAGCCATTCACTGATAATCAGTTAAATATGGCTGTCATGCCCCATTTCACTGTTAGCAAAACATTTACCCATCTGTGCTCCTAAAGCAAAAACCCTTTGGTGGTTCACTATGATTAAATTAGCTACTATTTTTACAACAGCTACCACAAGGTTGGCAGATTTCTTTTGTGATCATTGCCTCCTTTGCCTATTGGATTACAAAGAAGTGCTAAGTTTTCATAAATATTCTTAAATACTTCTTTTTCAGAACTTTGACTTTAATCTCTCAATTCTGAGATTAAAGTCAAAATTCTGACTTTAAAGTCAGAATTCTTTTTTATTTTATTTAGTGGCCCTAATCTTTTTTTGTAGGTTGAGGGATGCTATTTAATCAATCACATTTTTACTCAGATGTTGATCTTGTAGTTTCTAGTTGAAAAACTGAGTGAGGTCTATTAGAATCAGAAATCGAAATGGAAACATTTCTAAGCCAAAAAAACATCCTAAGGCTGCGTTGTGCATAATAGCCAAATTAAAAATCAATGTATTAGCATTTGTTCAACAAAAACCGCCTGCTAGAGGGTATAAAAGTACTGACAAGTACAAATGGCAGAGAATTAAATGATTAGCTTGTGATGCTCCACTTGTTCTGAGCATCACCTGTACGTTTTCAGAACGTAGCTACAGTTAACCCACCAAAATGGTTACTACAAATAATTTGAATTTTAAGCCACTAAAATGAACATTACTCTTCAATATTCTTTGCTTTATACAATCAGCATTGAACCAATATTTTCTGTCTTGCCCGTTCCTTCTTCTCATCCCCAGCTGAGGGGGATCTGTCCAGAGTTGAGCAGGACCGAAGTGCCATCCACAGGCAGAGGCACAGAAGAGCCAGTCTGAGGAGGAGAAGTTTCGGATCACATTCCTATTCCTAACAGGAATCTCTAACAGTGATGGACAAATTTAACTTATGTGCATATAATATCTGAACACTAGTGGATACACCTCAAAATGTGTAATAACTCTTTTGCATCATTTTTTAAAAATTGGATACTGTAATGTTAATATTATGTATGATACTGATCTTCTACACAGTTCTCAGCTTATGTACGTCGGTTTGCATGATTTAGGTTTTAATATCAATAAAATAAGTGCCTGGAAAAAAGAAAAAAAAGATGACTGGAAGCGTTTCAGAGTATAACAATTGTTTATTTGAACAGTGTTACACAGGGGCGAGGAGTGGCTGCGTGTGAGGAGACAACACGATTATGCAGCTAGACTAAACAACCTACCAGTGATGTGTTGGTAGCAGGAAGCAAAGAGGTGGCTGGTTAATTTCTTCAAATTGTCCGTCTTCATAAAAATGTTTACTTCTTGTTAGATGAGATACAAAAATGTGCTGCTATTGTGTGGAATAAAGCCTGAGAATACGATTTCTCCAATAACAATCTGATTATAAAGACATTTTAGTTAAAATCCCTGACAAATTTAAAATCAGCTGGTAATGACCATCAGCTTTGCGATCTGAATAAAAGATTAAAATTCTGATCTTTTTTTTTTTATTAAAGCTACAAACATTTTGGAAAAGTCAACCTGGCCTCCCCCTACACCTCCTGCGGTTGGTTCAAAGAGAAAAGCCCTGAACCAGAAGCAGAGAAAAGGTGGCAAAACAAGTTGATCTGTAGTGGTTTTTCTCCACCAACAAAATACACAGTGGCAATATTACAAATAGGCAGGAAGGTGGAGCGACAGACCCCACCCTCCCAACTACTAGACCAGTTTCACAGAGAAAAGACCAACCATGAGAGACTCTACAGATTCAGCTGATGTGGCATTACAGATTTATTTAATGAGATTTTCCTATGTGGAGCAGCGGTCGCTTCCAAAGCTGCCTAGAGATGAAAATGTTTTTATTTTTTTTCACGTTTATTTTTTTCCTTCTGTTTTGCAAGAGGATTAGAAGTCAAAGCTCCCTCCCCGCGTGGAATGTTATTTAGCTGCATAGTTGAAGTAAGACCTGTGTTTAGAAAGTTGTTTTTCTTTTCTTCCTTTAGCCTCGCAGTCCACTGGACATGTTACACTTTCCAGACTGGATGTTTATAGAAAGCTGTATTACTTTAAACATCATTTTAAAACGGTCCAATTAAAGAGAAGTGGAACGTGTTTTCTCAGAAGAGTCCGCTTGAACAACAAAGCCTTTTCTTCAAGGTTCTCAGAATAAAAACGGTGTGATTTGGTGTCGTTCTACAAAAATTTGAAAAAGACAACATGGAAATTCATTATGGGTTTAAAGAGCACTTCAGGCTCTCTAACTTCCTCCCTCTTTAAGCTGCGTTATGATGTCGTACCGACTGCTTTACCCCTCTCGTATTTTGTGCAATGGGAGCCGCTTGAAAACTCGCTTGAACAGAGCAGAACATTTGGTTGCGCTAAACCAGCTACAACACATCCAGCGGCGTGATGACGTCAGATTATTTCAGTTGAGATAATCTAAACCTAAACCAGTCACAGACAGCAGCATCTAAGCTGGCTGAAGTTGACAGAAATGAAAGGGTGAAGCATGCGTGACTCAATCCCATATGCTTTATCGTCTTTTAACAGGCTTTTTTCTTAGTGTTAAGTGTAGCAGGATATGAAAAGCAGTGAACAGTGAAGAACTACGACAATAAGCAGGTTTGTAGTTACAGCGAACGTGTGAAAGTTGCATTAGTTTGAATCTGGGACAGAACTGGTTTCAAGTCGTCTTCGTTTTGGTACCGTCGCTGCTCCGCGGCTCGCTTTGAATCATTTAAACAAAATGAAATTTTGCATGGAGATATTCTCTGAAAGTAAAGCATCTGCGCGTTGGAACCGGCACAGAGTAAGGCCAACTTGTATCGCCACTTCAATTGGTTTTCACTCAAGAGGTATAGGTTGGCATTCTCCCAATCATCGTCCAGTTTACCAGTCGTCTCTCCCAGTAAAATGTCAGTTTAATCTCCCATGTTCCCCTGGGGCCCAGCAGGAATGCTTAGTGTTGAACAGTAGATGAACCCGCCGAGGCGCTAAGCTACTGAAAAGCTGCTCTTATTAATATTTGTTTTTTAATAACCTTCATTTTTCTTCGTCTTCTTTCCCGTTCAAGAGATGCATCGACCAGCGTTGAAATCTGCTTCTTTTCAGTTCAACTTCATCTCACTGTCGATTTGTGAAATTCATCACATTCTGCTTTTGAAGCTTATGTAATTTCACGCCAAACATGAGTGATAAAACGTCACCTTGTGTCGGTGAAATGAAATGAGAGCTGAACTGGAGATGAACTTACTCAGCAGCTGGTAACAACACAAGGAATGTGGATGAATAAGCTACATTTACAACATAAAAAAAATAAAATTAAAATAAAAAAAAAAATCCAAAAACCTGGATGATTTACTGCAATGTGTAAATTACAGCTCCCGCCATTGTGTAATTAATAATAATAAAAAAGCAATAATGTGAAATAGCTTGCGTTGATTGTTTTATAAGGTAAAAAATTAAAAAAGATTTATTTCTATGTTCTTCAAACCGGATTAATGAGTTAAATATTTTTTCTTTGCATTTACACCTTTTTAAAGGAAAATAGGAGCTGTAATTTACTGACACTCATTTTGAAAGGAATTCACAAAAAAAAAAAAAAAAACCCTCTTTTTAGAGCAAAGTGATCTGGATTGAAGCTATTTCAGTCTGAAGCCATTGGCTTCGTTTTATGCTAACATCATTTTGGGACATTTTAGAGTTTTGCTGATGTAATGATAGAGACGTAGATGAAGTATTCTTGAATGTCAGGCGTGTTGGAGATCAGCAGAAGCCTAATTTGATATTCGCAACACGCAACAAAAACTAAAGTCTCTCTCTTTTTTTTTATAAACCAGGTAAAGAAAATGCTCTAATATAAAAGAACAGAAGCTACAAACGTTAAGCTAACAAAGTGGTTCTTTTTGTTCCCTCAGAGAGAGTGAGGATATATATTTTTTCCTCTTTTTGCAACGAGAAACTGAAATGCACCAAAACAAATGTCTGAAAGACCATCTGGGATGAGAGTGACATCTTCAATCTCCCCCTCCCCCGGATTGAACCTCTTCTTCCTCCTATTCTTGAGCTCCTCCTCTTCCTCTCTCCCTTTGGCAGTGCAGCTTGGTTGTTGTAAAGTGATGAAGATGTTGTCAGAAGAGGTAAGGGTCACTGCTGGTCTTTCAGTTCTGGAAAGCAGATTGGGGGCAATCAGCCTGCAGCTCTGTGGTCAGAAACACTCCGACTCCTTTCACAGAACACAGCATTTTTTATTTTTATTTTTTTATTCCTCACACGCACACACAAAGACCTATACCCTCATTCCACTTTCAGCTACATCACCCTTCACATTTACTGGTAAAGATGTGCAAAAAGTCCTTTTGTTGCAGCAGCATGTGAAAAATGTCAGAATAATCAACCATTTAATTCCAGTCGGGGTGGGGAATCTACTTTTAGCAAAAAATATTTAAAAAGTAAACAGAACTAAAACTGCATCATTTTATGCTATTATAATATATTTATGCTAACTGAAACTAAGCCTCTGTAGCAATAATTGGACCCTATAAACACACCCATTGGTTTTTTTCTTTAGAAGAATGCCATAAAAAAGTCTTCAGTTAAAAACCCTCGTGGGAAAATCAGTGTGTTCTTTCTCTTCTCTGAAGTCGTTTCAGTAGCCAATAAAGCCGACACGCATTCAGACCGTAGTGGTATTCGCTGGTATCAATTATTTATTAGCTCTTCTATTGAGTTTTGTTTCTTTGGTGGCAAACACAGTGCTGTAAACTGTATATTTGTGAACATTTTTTTTTCAGAGTTTGAACACGAAGCGGAGAGAAACATGCTGTAATTGAATTGTAATGCTGATAATAATTCCCACTGTTTCCAGACTGAGAATTAGAAGACTCCGAAGTCAGGTGTGACATTATATGTAGCTTCAGAGGAAAATCAAATGCAGTATATAATTTGAGCTTTAAGGGAACCAACACTACTAGGAAGCTTCAGATGCTTAAGCCCTATTTCTTTTTTATTTTCATAAATTCTTAAGGATTCCAGGGCGATATTAATGAAAATCTGGTGGAAACTGAAAACTAAAAATGTGATGTCAGTGGGTTTTTCCGCGGGTAAAGATACAAAACATATGGTTGAATCAACACAGAAATAATTTAACGGACACAAACTCAACCGTCTTTCCTGACCATCTAAGGCAACTACCACTGTTAAGTCCGCTTTAATTGAACCCAAGCTCATTTGCCTAGAAAGTCCAGTTGGGGAGGTGTGAATGTGGAGGGAAAAAAAAAGAACTGGGCCGCCTAAAAACCTAGATCTCGGTTCGGTTGAAGTGAACTCTGGCGCGATTCGAATACATATGTGAATGCAGGAGATCCGGACACCGCTCCAAAAGCAGGAAGTGGACTACAGCGCAGAGCATCCTGGGTAAACACGACCAAAACAAACCCACAAGTCTAGTGCTAGTGGGGGAAATGGCTCGTGGTCTTTTGCTTTGGCAAAAGAGAAATAAGAGAAAACTTAACATTTGTCGCGACTGCATTTTTGAAGAAGGAAGTTGCGCTCAGTGTCTTCATCAGAGGATTTGTGCTGTTTCCTTCAGTGGTTCTTGGTGCAGCGCCAATAAAGGCGAGGGCGGGGGGAGCAGGTTTTTTTAAATGGTTTGGTTTATTCGACAAAGTGAAATGCAGTATATAACTGCAACAACTGAAAATGCAACAAATATAGTAATTTTGGTCCCCATTCAAACCGGGTCTACTAGACTAACAAGTGAAAACACACGCTCTTAGTCCTTGGGGTTAAATCCTATTAAAACCCTGGAAGCTTAGCTGATGGAGGGCAGAAGGGTCAGGACTCTGGATGATCTAGCAAATTTGTGCAGATGGGAATGGTGAAAGATCCCTCTCTCAATCTTGTGAAATGTTATAAGGGAACACTATGTACTGTCCCACCAGAAAGAAAAAAATCTTTATGTGAGTGAATAAATTTACTGGACCTAAAGTCTAGATTTGTTTAAAATTCATGACGCTGCAATACAAGACAATTTGCTGTGTCGAAACTCTTCTAGTACCTCAGTAAGACAGAAAATGTTTCAATAACAATAATAACAATAGTGCAACTCTCACTATTATTACCTGAGTTCAGTCAATCCTCCTCCTCAGCCAGTTCAGTTTCTTTATGAACAACCACTCTGGTAACAGACATGTCAGGATGTTGCTCTTTGGCCTCCTTAATGGCCTGTGCCAGTGCCTGCAGTACCCAAGGGCAGCCACATAGGGGAGACACCGAGCACGACAGGCAGTGGAGGGAAAGGAGGGCAAAATGATGGTGTTAAATAAAGAAAAAATAAAGAAATAAGAAGCATTAAAAAAAAACATCATATGAAAGATCAGTGGACCATTTTACGTTTTTTGGGTTGACAGAATGGCAAATAAGAGGACTGACAGAGTAAAATGGCTTTAAATTAGGAAATTATTCCAACTGGAATCAATTCCCAAAACACTGAAACTCGAGCTGGTTCTTTTTGCTAAAATTTAGCAAAACCGAACAGACATGCAACTTAAACAAACAACAGAGCAAGAGTCATGCAGATGCAAAGGCAGTCCATTTTCATTTGAGTTTGACTAAACTGATTTAGAACAGAAGACAAAATCTCTGACATTTGGAAGCAAAGACAGCAAATCAAATGAATCGGGAGATCGATAAGTTTAGACAAAAACAAAGAAAAACATCCAACAAGGCAAGGATGAAGGGAGAAAGTGATAAAGAAGAAGTCGCCCTCTGGCTGCCAGCAAGATGTTGACATGTCACCAGAAGTCTAAATACCCAACAATGTTTTTAAATTTAAAAAACTTTTACCCTCTACATCTAAAGAAATGATCTTAGAGAGAACCTTTCACATCTTCCACATCAAATTATCTTATCTTATCTTGTCAGGTTAAATTGGCCCAACAAGCTGCAGCTAAAACCTTAGAGATGAGCAGAGGGGCTGAGGACCCACCTGGTCGTGGTCGATGTCGCAGTCGCCAGTGATTACGATGCGCTTCTCAATCCTCGTCTCCGAGAGCCCGCCTTTTAATGTCTGGAACAAAACGGAGGACACGACTTTGATGACCGTCGCATGTGGTTATTTGTAAGTGTAATGGCCCGGCTGGTGAGACACAGCTGGGAGGGAAGCGCTGAGCCGGGGGGCAAAACAGATGGAAGAATGATGGCGTCAAAAAAAACACAAAAAAAATATATCACTCTGCTTCAGTTTAACTTCAGGGTTTCTTCAGCTTTCAATAGGATTTATTTAAACTCAAACAATTGTGCAGCTTTTCGTGATAAATGAGCGGGGCAGTGGACAGGTAGTCAAGAACATTTAAATTTCCTAGATAAGTCGTTTGCAAGAGTCAAAATCTTTTGCAGACTAGAGGAGAAAAGTCTAAAAGTTCGACTATAATACTCGTTTGCTGCCGTGCATCATAATGTCCCTTGGAGTTTTCTCAAAGTAGAGTACAATCCATTGATAACTTCAAAACATAGAACAAAAATATCCATATATTTCAACCAAAAGGCAGAAGTTAACCAAATTTAATAGATAAATAAATCAATCTTAAAATGATGGAAATTATACGAATACAACTGGAAACGTAAGACCCTGAACTCAGAAGTTTAAGACATAAAAAAAGAAGAACTAATGTACTGTAAGATTTAAATTCTAGCAACATGAAAATGCATAATGCATAATCATGTTCTGTACCTTGGTAATGTGGGTGGTGGTGGTGGTACACAAAGACTCAGAGGTGATTGTCTGAGCGGTCATCAGCACTCCGGGTTCACCATCACCATTACCATCCAACTGAGTAAAAGAGAGAACAAATGAGGTCATCGGCTCCACATCAGTAAATTCTTGAACTCATCGCTACAATGCAAGACTTTTTTTCTCTTTGGAAGGAGGAATAACTGGTGGCGCCATGCCCTGCTGCTAGAAAAGAAAGCACTTTGTAACACAAGTAACAAAAAGGTTTGCATGTATGTTAAACTAAAGGGTTTTCCCACATTAAATAAAAAAGGTACACAGAGGAAAGAAATAATTATAATAATATGAAAAAAAAAACAAATAAATCAAACTCCCTGTGGTTCTTAAGTGTGCACCTGTGCAGCCTCGTATGTGATGGTCTTGGTTTCCGTGTGCACGATGGGCACTTCTTTTGTGGCTATCTCAGTTTTCTGGGCAGCAAACGTGTCTGATATAGTCACCATTTCTGTTTTTACCACAGGCGGCTGGGGAGGGAGGAGAGAGAGGAGTGAGCGGGAAGGAGAGACGGTTAATAGGTTTAACATGAGACTGCTTTGGGAACAAATAAATAGATACAGAAGACGTCTTTGGCATCAGAATTACTTCCAAGGTAGTTGTCACTTTAATACAAAATTAAGAGAAGTTGGCTTCAAAGACAATGGTACTAAACGAAAGTAACTTTGTGTAAATACTGATAATATGCAGTGCCTTGCAAAAGTGTTTGTTCCCCTTATTGTCTTTTATTGGGATTTTATGTGACGGACCAAAACAAAGTAGTGATTGATAATTCAAGCTGCAGAGAAATAATATATGGCTAAAAATCTAAAATGTGTGGCCGAACTTGTTAACTCTGATGCTCCTAAATAAAATCCAGAACAACCAATAGCTTTTAGAAGTCAGTCACCTAATTATTGAAAAATAAGTTTGCAGAGTCACATAGGAGACTGAGCAAACATGTAGAAAAAAAAACAAAAAAACAACATGCATAAAGTTTCTTCTAAACTTCAGTTATACACTAATTTGTATTAGCTTCGCACATAAAATCCCTAAAAAAAGGCAATGAAGTTAAAGTTTGGAGTATTGTTGCAAGGGACTATAAATAGTGTATGTGTGTCAGAAAGTGTAGATATGTAAACAAAGCGCACACACAAGCACACATGCAATAAAATTCATGCAGGTGGAACTAGAGCTCTTAAACTCGTGCAACGTCATGCCAGGAAAAGCAAATTACAAACTAGCCAAGAGAAGATAACTAGCAGCTACAGCAGCAGCACCGACCACAGAACTTTCTTGGGTGTCAACATGCAACTCCGAACCTGAGACGGCACCAACATGAAGGGAACATGAGCCAATAAAGCCAGCAGGGCTCTAATGACTGGAAAACAAAGCAGCTATTGAAATGTAAACAAGGTGGCATTCAGATGAGTGGGTGGCATTTCCAAAGTGCTTGGCAATGGCGATTTCCACAAATACGAGGAGCAGCGTCACTGCCAAACACAATAAAGGACACACAGGCACAGCCCATAAAGGTGAAAATCAGCATGCAAAATGAAAACACGCACACCTAAAAGCATCTTGCATTTCCCACTTAGGCCCCATTTACTTCACAACACAACGTAGGAGGCAACAGCATCGACACACCACAATGAGTGGCACTATATCTATGAGGATAATGGTAGGAAATGTGGCAGAGACATGAAAAAGTGTGACTGGGCAGTAAAATAAAGGTGGCTTTTTGAGGAATTTGACATTAACACCAACAATAATGGCGATGAAGTCTTACAGCACAATCCTAACTGTCTTCAAAAGGTGTTTACTTTCTCAATATGCTTTCACAGAACGGAGAGGAGTGTGAGAATGTACATGGGGCTTAAAGTTTCACACAAGCAGGAAAAGGAAACCGGCGATGTGAGAAGCAGCGGGGAAAGAAGTGGGTGTTTTCTACGGCTGGCAGGAAGGTTCAAAACCCTGGAGGAGCTCCGAAGTTGGCTTTACCTCAGAGCAACAAATAACCTGCGGCCGGGGATCCACTTCCACCAGCGAGGCTTCTCCGTTCATTTTAGGCTGCTCCGGCTCCTCGGTGGGGCCGGCCTCTGCGCTCTCGTCGGGCAGCATGAAGCCCTCGGGCGCCTCTTCGGGGGTCACCATCGGATCATCTGTGCTGTCCTCTGTCTCCCGTCCGCTTTCTTTCTCCTCCTGATCATCTTTCTTCTCCTCAACTTGCATCTCCTCCTTGTTAGATTCTTCTTCTTCTTGACTCGTTTCTTCTGCAGGCTGGCTGACCTCCACTGGAAGAGATGGAACAACCGGAGCAGACGCTTGCTTCTGCTCCTCTTCCTCCTCCTTCATCTGCTCTTCTTCTTCCTTCTCCTCTGGTATTTGTGATTGAGAGATGGATGCAGGAACATTTGGATGGTACTCTGCTTCCTCCTCACTCTCGCTGTCAGAGGACGCCTTCTCCGGCTTCACGGGGCTTACTTCCTCCACCACCGCCGCTTCCTCTTTGACCTTCACTTTCTGGTCCTGAGGTTCGTGCTCAGCGGGCGGGGCGGCTGGAGGGTCAGCCGTAACCGTGACGACCCCGGGTTTGGGTGCTCTGGAAACTTCTTGGATGACAACAGTTTCCTCGATTTCAACTTCGGTGGTCTACACACACCCACACCCACACACGTACACAGACACACACGATGAGGTGCACACGTATACAACAAACGCAAAAAAAAAAAACAAAAAACAAAAACACAAGAGCAAAATATGATAATTGAACATAAATTAAAAATGGGTTAACAGAAAAAAATATATACTCAAGAAACATGGGGAAAGTAAGATGAGGTATAAATGAAGAAGATCCTGCGGGGTTTCTACACGGTTTTAATTGAAAATGTTCAGACTTTTCCATAATCAACTTTACAGCATTCTTTTTCATTTACATTTAATTTAAAATAAAAGAAAGGAAAGCAAGATACATGGAAAGACAGATAGCAAGGAAGCAAGGAAACTAAGAAAGGATTAAGTGAAAAAAAGACAAAGGAAGGGAGGAAGGAAATGAAAAGGAAGAAACGCAGGAAAAGAAAAACAAAGGAATGAAGGGAAGAAAGAAATGAAGGAAGAACGCAGGGAAAGAAGAAAGGAGCAGACAAAGGTAGAAAGTAAGGAAGGAAGGAGAAAAGAAGGCTGGAATGAAAGAAGGAAGGAAGGGTGGAAAAAGGAAAAGAAAAACTAAGAAAGGAAAAGGAAAAAGGAGAGAGGGAAGGAAGGAAACAAAAAAGTAAAGAAGGAATCAAAGAATAAGGAGGAAAGGAACTTTTGACAATGGGATAAGGAAAAAAAAATCCTGGAAACAAAAATATTTTGCTAAACTTTATTCTTTCCACTTTTCCAGATCAAAAGCCTAAAAATTTTATTCCATACTTTTTCAGACTGTGTAGAAACCCTCTATATTGGATCAAGTTGGAAACGACCGAAGTGGCAATGGGAGCATAAAAGTACAGTTGAGAAAAAAAGGAGGCAGGAAGGAAGCGAAAGTCATGAATGGAAAGCTGGGAGGGGTTACAAAGAAAGTTAGTACCACCTTTGCAGGTTCTTTGGTTTCAGAGCTCGTGTTATCAGCTGAAGCTGCTTCGGTTTGCGGCACACTGACCTGCGTGACAGAGAAGTTAGGACGACAACATCAGTCACACATCAGCAGGAAAATCACAGTTAGCAATTAGCAACACTGGGACGCTTGTCATCACAGTGTGGGGATGGGACCGGCTTTTGTCATCTGCTCTTTCACTTCTTATCTTGTCCTCTTTGTCTGTGGGACAGCTGTTCTGCACAGACACTAAATCCACACGCGCACAGCAGGAACTCAGCGAGCAAAAACAGGATCAAAATAAGAATAGAAATGAAGTTGGCTCACAGAAGAAAAAGACAAAAGAAAAGATGGGACTTGAGTCTTTTTTTCTTGCATGGCAATGTGTTTTTTTTGCCATTTAAAGAAGCTCCAGCAAACAGGCACATAATAAACACATTATAAAGCTCTTTTTGCCCCCCCCCACTTCAGACTCTGTGAAAACAGCTGCTTCAGATCGTACTGTCTTTAATCGGCAGAGAACGTCTGGGGTGCAGATTTGGCAATTTGCATTCCTGTACCGCCAGAAATGACAAACCCTTGCACTGCACAGCTGTTAGTCGATTTAGATCAAATTAATCCTGAAAATAGCACATCAACAAGTCAGTGAGGATTAAATGCTCCCAGACGCAAATTAATTCATGCAACATCAACAGCAGGCTTTACATACATCTGCCAAGCAGCTTTAATTAACTAAAGCATTAAAAGGTGTCAGTTCACTTTCAAGCTGGTCAACTGAGAGGAGGTAAAAAAAAAAAAAAAAAGAAGAAAGAAATGGGTAAGAAAATAAAGATAAATCTTACATAATGGTTGAACTAGAGATGACCCCAGTGTGAGCTAATGGTCCAGAGTAAAAATTTTAAATAATAATAAAAAAAAACTAAACTCAGCTCGTCGTACTGGTTGTTTTCTCCAAAACATAAGTTATTTCCACCCCTTTTAATGACATTTACAGTAAAGAAGAGACTGTCCTAAGTGCTGCGGTATAGAAGAAAGGAGCTGAAACACAACTCAAACGTTGTGACGTTCACAAAAAACCTCTTCCTTTATGAAGCAGGAAATAACTTTTTCTGTAAGTTTTGTCACAAAATTATCATATCAAAATTAAACATGCCAGTACTAGCCTAGCACTTTAGCATATGAAGACGGATATATTTTCTGTAAGAAAAACAGTTGCACAGGAAACTCGTAAAAACAAATGGACATCGTAACATATGTTAGGTCATCAATGAGTAGAACATTATCTTTCTCACCCTTAAGCTCTTTAAATTAAGAAAAAGCATCAAACTGGAACATAACTGTCTGTTTGGGACCATACAAAGTAAACTGACACCTTAAAGTTTAGTACCAGCAGAAGCACCTCAGTGGCAGAGAGTGCAGAAACAGGATGAGACAAAGATGAACTGCAGACAGCAGTGGGAGCGGCAGCAGCTGAACATGTGGTCACAGCAGCATCTAGTGGTGGTTCTGGCACACTGCAGGGAGGCGGTGCGCCTGCTGAGTAAAGTCTGCTGAGAAGCACTGAAGCTATTTCGTCTTCGAGGCTCTACAGCAAGAGACGCACACAAAACAGCAGTGGCAGAGAGTTAATGGAGAGCTGAAGAGAAAATTATAGGTTTTATCACTTATAAGAATCAGAGTTTTAGGAGAAAGCAAGATAAAACCCAAAGGCTGTCAAAAATAAAAGAGCGTTAGTCGAGATAACCATGGATAAAAAGGTAGAGGAGTTAGGAAAGTTAAGTGTCAGGAACAGTCGCTCAATTAAGTGAGAAGTGATTCCACGAAAATCGAAAACAAATAATGTTCAACTATTAAACACAATGGAGGACCAACCTGTACATAGAAACACACAGTTTTGGAAATGCAGTTAGTTTGAGTTCAACTAACACAACAACCCAGCAATCATCAGCGGATATAATGGCTTGTCGAGAGAGATAGGCATCCGGACGGACGTACCACTTGTTGCTGCTGGACGCGTATCGTAGCAGGAGAGGAGGTGAGACGTTTCTCCCACTGGTTGGGCTGGGGAGGAGAGGGAGGTGGCGCCTCCATAAAGGAGCGCTTGAGCTGGCTAATGCTAGCCTGGTGTTTCAGAACCTCGTCTTGGGTCTTATCGAGGTCCTGATGGGGACGGACAGGATACGGGGAATGAGGGATTTGGTGGGAAACGGGGGGTGAGTAAGTGGGAAAAGGATGAGTACAAGGAGTGAGGAGAATGGGAGGAAATCAAAGAAGGATAGAAGTGAGGATTTGATGAAAGTTTCCAAAAGAAGGAGATTAGGAATAAAAAAGAAGAAAATGGAGCAATAGTGAGATGATGAGGCAGAAATGTAACAGGAAAGAGCAGGAGAGAAGGTAGTTGAGGAGGGAGGGGAAAGATAAAAGGAGAAGGAATAAGGCGGGAAAACATCGTTTACAGAAATAATCTGTCAATCCAAAGAGCAACAGGATGGAGGGCAGGCTTCACTGAAGCTTTTTCTGTGGTCAAAAAAAATAACTGGAAATCCAGACTTCAGTGAAACAGGCCCTCCCAACTTGTTTTATTTTCTCCATAAATGAGGTCATAAACAGCATGGCAGAATGTACAACATGGAGCTGGTAGTAATTCACTCTACTTAGTTTGTCCATATACGGTTAAATATGTAAATAAACATTCATAAATTTCTTCTAATTTTACTTTTTGCTAATCTTAAATGTTTCAGATCAAACAACATTTTATGAGTAAGGCCGAAAAACAGTTTTTAAATGTAGTTTTGTTAATAAATAAAAATGAACAAAACCAACCTGGCCTTTAAAAACTGTTTTTTAAGGGCCAAAAAAAAAGGCCGTCTTAGAAAACTAGAGGATTTAATTTCAAACAAGAGATCCCCGATTTGAACCTTTTAGCTCTAAAACTATCAAAATACTTTGTGGACTTCTCAGCGCAATGGCAGTCGATCACCATCAGCCCCAATTTGTACAAACAGGCGTTGTCATTTTAGTTTGTTATCAAACCACACGTCTCTGCAGTGGCAGCCAATCACGAGAAAGCAGGAAGGAAGCTCCTTGTGCAAAGGCAGAGGTTAGTGAGGTTAGACGCAGCTGCCTGGCAATAATCAAACTCTTTGACCAATCAAGGACTGAGAACAAAACAAGGTAAAAACACAGTCACGAAACAGCACTGGACATGCACAGAGCATGCATTATAGTGGCGTCAATACGCCACACATCCTATTCACAAAGCAGCCATTGTGAACGATTGGCCTGGGAAATTGTTTCTAGATGACCGAGTCTCTTATGTGCTTTTGTGTCAAAGCACATGAAACAAATAGTTTGCATTTCACACATTCAGATCCAACTCCCCTTTAAAGGCCAGTCTAGTACACTTTACCATAGGTATAGTATCAATGTCCAACAAAAGGGCATAGTTGATCAGAATAGCTGCTGCGCAAATCAGGACACTGAGCAGTGAAAGATCTTCAAACAAAGTTTTTCAATGAGACGGGATTTGCTGAAAATCTGCCAAAAGCTGAAGTAGAGAGTGAACATCCACACGCTGGCATGCACACAGAGCCTGAGAGTGCGAAAGGGCAGCAGTCTTGTACGGTAGTCCAGTAAAGACCGGGTTGTAGCTCTGATGGCGTTAGAGAAAAAGTAGAAACACAGAGATCTGGTTTTCAGCCATCAGTCGATGCCAGTACCAACCTCCAACATTAAATTACTGTGCCTCACATAAATATTGTCCCCATGCACTCTCAATGGACTCTGGAAGGCAGACATACAGCACAAAATGCAGAAAATTAATGAAAAATAAAAATAAACTCAAATGTGTAGAGAAAATAACAGAAACTAATTTGACTCAAAAAAAATAATAATAATTTGCTGTAAATATCCCAAACTGAAAAAAAAAGTTGACCATGGGTGCAGGAACAAGAAAACATTTAGGTATTTCTGATGATCTGAGTGCTGTACCCATGCCGCCGAAGCGTTTTGAAACACCACGATACCAACAGACATGCACATAAACCAACAAACCCCAGCGTTTTTTCAGCAATCCCAAAATGATGTAATGAACCACACACACACACGAAGCAAAACCCAAACACAACCTGCGAAACTGAAAGCCACAGCAGAAATTGAAAATAATGGTTGAAAATGCCCATTCGTGGTCAGGTTTTTACAACTCAACCTCTGACTGGATTTTTATTATCAACTACACAACTGATTTGATCTGATCTCTTCAGGGCAATGTCAACCATCAAACCAACCCATGTGAGCAGAGAAAACGACTGGCACTATCAAATCACCAATAACAGTGTTATGAACCTGAGAGGGGGCAGGCTCAGCACATCCAGATGACTGTTGCTGAGGTAAAGTCAAGGAGAAAGGACAGGTTAGGATTACGGCCTCTATAGTCTTGTACCATAACACCAGGCTTTGAATTAGCATGTTTAATAAACAGGTCTTACAGACCTGGGAGGGGATGGCTTCCACATCGGCAGGGCTCAAGTCCACCTCCTCAGCCTACAATGTGGCAGACATGGGAGGTGAAAGTCAAAATGAAGGGGAAATGAGTTAAAAAAAAAAACAAAACCGGTGAAATGGATGATGAGAAACGCCTGTTCCCCTTGTGTTAGGAAACACTTCTGGTCATGTGAAACTGTATGTAAGAAGTTTAGGATGATTAGTACGCAGAGGTGGCAACAACTTGCTGTTATTCTACATTAAAAAAAGACTTAAAGTTTTCTGCAAGTGTGGATTAAGCTTATTTATTCTGTCTTAATTGATTTTTATGTACAACAAAAAAACAAAAAAAAAACAACTAAAAACAATTTTATTCACCAATAATAAGTTATTTTTACTCTAGATGAAGTAGAGGGTCTTCATAAAAAATTAAATATGTTTTAAGTTTTAAAGTTTCTATAGGGGGCTACCAAATGTGTTACACATATGCATGGTCCGGTCAGCAGAATCAAGGTAAATCATGGCTTCGGAACAGCGAAATCTGTCACTAAACCATTTCTTCTCCTTTTAGGGTGATGCAAGATGTTTCCTTTGTCTGTATGAAGAAAGAAAACTCTTCTCAGCCTGTTAGTGTGCACTGCCTGTTAGTTACTGTAAGCTGCTATCATATTGCTTTCTATGCTACCTTGTATGCGGGAAATATCAGGAAACGTCATGTCTTTGAGATACATGTATCGCTTTGATGTGCATAGATCAACTGACCATCTGGGAGTGAGATTTTAAAGGTTTATAAGAGCGCACAATATAAAGTAACATTATAATAGAGGGCTCATAGTCAAACAGCCATGGCAGCCTGGCTTACCCTGTGTTAAATGTGTAAACAGGGATATATAAAATGCAGTAGAGACAATAGTTTTTGCTTTTCTGTTTTAGAATTCTAATTAAGTTTCTCATACAGTGATATTCTCGCACCGGCCCATGCCTATATGTAAACAAATGGATGCACATTTGTTTAATATCCAAGAGCTAATAAATGCTGAGTGAGAATATTGTAAAATAATGCAGATTTTTAAATACTACACTTTATCTATTTTGTTAAGTTACTGTACAGTGTATTCAACACATGTCTGTTTACTTTAGTCAAAAACAGCACCTAAAAGCCTTACATATATCTACTTACACTAAATAATTATTCTTCATTTAGATTCTTTTATTATAGTTTTACTTCCTTAAATAATATCACAAACTTCACTCCATACTTTGGAAAGACTAGAATGAGGTGCAGGGAAGCTAAGAGGAGGAGTATTTATCAGGTGCAGGAGGTGCTGTAGGCAGGGAAAAACAAAAGGAGGAAACATTTAGGTTTCTATGTTGTTTACATTCTCACAAAGGCTGAAAAAAAAAGAATTAAAATGGAAAGTGGGGCAGGATGAGAAATGTGAATGTGCCAATTTATGCCGCAGGATCACACATCTCCTGGGTCCAGCCTGTGCCTCCATGGTGCCTGGTGTGAGGGTGTGTGTGTGTCGGTGTGAGAGCGCAGGCGTCCTGGTCTACACCAGAGCTTAAATTGCCCTTGCTTGCCTCGTGGCTGACAAACACAGGCAAAAGAGTCTTTCTTCGACTGGAGACGGTGGTCTCCAAGTAGGACAGGGTCAGGCCGAGGGGTGTGGCTAAAATCAGGGCTAAAACGACTGACTGGCTCGCTGTCAGCATCACGACAAGCAGGAAGAGTGCTAAGAGGCATGGGAGGAAGAGAGGGGAGGGGTTTAGGAGGTAGCGATGGACAGATGCAGTGAAGCTAGAAGAGTGGACAGTGGTAAGAGGAAGAGAGGGACGGGAAGAAAAGGAGGAAACCAAAGAGAAGGAGGCTTTGGAGGATACTTTGGGAAACTGTAGCTGCTTTGTGTATAAAGGCAGAGTAGTGACAAACTTCTTGAATTTTACTGGAAGATGTGTCAAAAATGCCAGAAAATGAGCCCACAGAAATGCTAAACAGCTCATAATTTGATGGAACCTAAATGCAGCTAGGTTGAAAGTTGAATATTTAGTGCCAAAAATGCTAAAATATATGTTCAGCTTCTCTCCTGGCCTTGTAAATATCTTCCTGGGCAGATACCTGCGTTCATTCTTGCTTAAAACCGAGAGAAAACACAAGAAAGACGCTAATTTAACCACACCCTTCAGAGAGAACCACTGTCGCAAATTTGCCCAACCAGCTGTTGCTCTGGTCACACCCTCCTCATATTTTACAAGCTCTGAGCTGCATGTCTGAGAGGCAGAGACTGGCTGGGAGGATGAAGAGGTTTGAATGAGGTGTCCAAGATCAACCAGCTGCTGATCGGTGAAAAGCGAAAGGGTGTTTGAGGGGAGGCTCCACAATGAGCGTGCGGCTTCCGCGTCCTCGGCTCGGTCGTCGTCCTCGGAGATGTCTGAAAGGGCGCGGTCGAGCTCGGAGATGGAGTCGAGCGAAGGGGGGATGGAGGAGAGTGAGGATGATGAGGAAAACGAAAGAGGGAACATAAAGATTGACTAATGGGTGGGAAGTGAAGGTGAGGGAAAATGTACATGGGAAATAAAGCAAATAATAGAGGAGGGAGAAAAAAATGCACACACACGACAAAAAAGTTAAAAAAAAAAAAAAAAAAATCAATTGAAACGACAGACCAAAATAAGCGAGACATTTCATGACGAGAAAATATAAAATCATGCAAGTGGGATATTGGAAAAGCAAAATTAAAGGGAGTGTTTGTGAAGGAAAAAAAGAGAAAGGGAAAGAAACATAACATTAGTCAGTGAACGACACGACACAACAGCTTCAAAGTGAACATAGCGGGGCAGAGCAAAGTGCAGAAAGTAGAGGGCACAGGAGTTTGCAGAAACTGCCAACAGGGGGCGTCACCAGCGATAGACGGGAGACTAGTGAGGATCAGGGGGGAAGAGGTGGCAGTGAGAGGGTGGGGGGACAGGAGGCATGCACTGTAAACAGAATCCACTCCTGTGAGGTGACTTTAGGAGGGCACAGTGCCCCCTTGTGGACATGTGAGTGCATGGCAGTCCAGGTAAACATAACATTTAGTGACTTTAGTGACTTTATCAGATATGCATCTGTCTCCGCACATATTGACACCATGTGAAAGTGGAAATGTGTAGGCTTATCTCACACTAACAAGTTTAGAAAAATAAAGCCTTTAATCTGAGTAAATTTATTAAGAGGAAATAAATAGCATGTCAAAAGATTTTTTTTTTCATAAAGGCACACCCATAACAACTCCTAAAAATAAATGTTACCAAAACATTTATTTTCATTAATAATTTAAATTCAATATAGATTTTTTTTAAAATATATTTTAGATTTATTCATTTTTTTTTTACTGTAACTTTGATTTTGGGATTTATAAGTTGATCAGAACTTCCAGAAACTTAAAATCATGAATGGAATCTAATAGTTGTTTGGCCCAAGATGACATGAAGTCTTGCATTGAAACTGACATGCTGAAAACAAATACATTAGTGTTGAACTCCTGTTCTTTGGAGGTCTAAAGAATTTTCAGGAAATACCAGAAACAAACAAAGAAAGTCAGACATTTTCCCATTTTGTTTTACCCCTGAAGGCAGTGAAAAATGTTCCAAAACACGATATTCTGGCCTTCGATTTGGTTCTGTTCAAGTCCTCCCTGTGGCAGTTGATGTTTTTTGAGGTAGTGATCAGAAAGTCAATTTAAAGAAGTTGACAAAAACCGCAAAATGCTTTTTTCAGCGCTCAACAAAGAAAGCGTTACCTTGTTAATGATTTCTGTTCTTTGAGCAATAACACAGTTACAGTTGCACTCCCATAAATAATAAAAACGTCAGTATTAAAGTTGTCTAAAAACACTGGCAGATCTTCTCTGCTTTAATATATTTCCCTTTTGATGAGATTTTGGTGAATACACACCTTGGAGTCAGAGTGAAGCTCTAGACGGTGATGCCGTCCGTTCTCCGCTGTCTCACTTCCAGCCTCAGTTATGCTGATCACCGGTGCTGAAGAGGCAAAATCACACAACAAAAATCTGTTGGTTATCTCAGTGGTCTCCAACCTTTTTATTACTGCGGACCAGTCAAGACTTGGTTTTACTGCATTTTCTTCTGGAATCGGGATGTTCGTGAGTAGAATCGGCTCGTGTGTGGTGTGTTGCTCCTGCCGTGTGGCTGGACAAACGAACCGATCGAACCTGTTGGACTTTTATCGGCTCGTGTCGTGTGTGTGGTCACAGAGGTTTGGAAAATCGGCCGACAATCCTTAAATTGTGCCGTGTGAACCAGACCTAAAACTCACAAGCTCTACTCCTCTCATCTCGTCTCGACCACGACTCTCTGACTCTGGACTCTATGGTAACGTTTACATATCCCTTCAAAATAAGATACAGATGTGCCACAGAAACGAACATTTTACTTTCGTGAAAATTTTAACTCACGATAATGACTAATGGGAGCCCTGAGCTTGTTTCTCTGCAACGAGACGGTCCCATCTGGGAATGATGAGAGACAATGACACCCGAAGTGTTGATTATACACAGGGTGCTTGGTCTCTACGTGGCGAAGCAGTTTGAAGCTTCATTGCCTCATTAACGAGCCGGTCACCGGATGTCATGCAGAGCAGGCTTGGAATGTGGAAATAATCTACCAGGATAAATCCATTCTCCTGTCTCTTCTCTGGGCCTTTTCCCTTCACAAAGAAACTTTCCAAAGACATCTGATCTGTTTCTGACTCATTTTGCTGCTTGTGGCTCAATGTTGGTGCGCAAGACGTAACCGAGAGATTCCGGTCGAAGGATTTTCAAAATAAAAGATCCTCCAGACTCAAATAATACATAAATCTGAAATATTTAATTATTTCTTGCGTGGCCCGGTACCAATTGGTCCACGGACCGGTACTGGTTCCAATGAGCAAGAACAATGAACTGCAGTAAAAGAATCTGTCCAGCAGGGGTCGCTGTAAGGTAAGTGAACAATGCAACAGACAGGAAACGGAGGCAAGCAGCTGCAAAAAGTGGAATCTGTAAACCAAATATGGGAAACCACAGGATAAACGTTGCGTTCTGTTTTCAAAGACAATAAAATTATTGTGATTGTACAAAAATGAAAACAGCTCTAAGATAAGGAAAGATAACTTCTCACTTGCTTACTGCCCAGAGGCCAGAGTTGTGTGTGACGTCAATTTACATGCTGAGAATTTTGTACTTTTCAATAAACAGAGCATTCTTTATTTTCTTCTTTCCCTTTCCCTCGCTCTGTCTCTCCCTGTGTGACAGGAAACAGATGCTCCAGCTATTTCCTGTATCTGCTCTGACATAGAGCATTTCAGATCCATTTTGAAAAAGATATTCAGACACAAACTTATGAAATTCTAACTGTGCTTCATGCTTGACATTCCTGTTTTGATGCGCATTTCCTTCAGTTCAGAAGTTCTTTAAAAAGGTGCGCGATTCTCACATACAGATACTACTTGTGTTACCTCCATCCAGGCTGCGGCTGATGCGTTTCGAGGAAGTGCGCTCGAAGCTGGGTGCAGGTCGGTCTATGAGGGAACTGGCCAGCCGGGTCTGGGCCTGCGTTCGCCCGCTGTAGCGGAACTTGGATCCCAGCGTCAGAAAGCGGGCCTTGGTAGGAGGCTCCGGCGCGTTCAACCTGGAGGCAGAGGGAGAAACGGAGCATGACCAAAAACATATTCAGTGGTCTCCTTTGAAAAAACATTTCGTAGTTACTTTTACAGGTGCGTGTGATTGAGGGAAATGTCTCCTTGTTGTCAGAATGGATACCGAAGCTTATTTCATGGAGAACACATTCAAAAGTGTGCACTTGGATTTTCTGTCTATGTTGTGGTCATGTATGAGTGTATTTTATACATAATCCTGTAGGACAAATGAACATACAGGTTTGTCTTGAGCCAAATAAAGTTCTTAAAACGCTACATTGTTAATTAATGTTACTGCGCAGCATGCATGCGTTTCACTGTGAATGTATATTTGTCTTTTACCTGAAGAAGCTGTGGTTTTCTACGCAGACCTTCCACAGCCTTTTAGCAGATCGATGATTCTGGAGCTTGAATCCCACGGTGCTCTCAAACTGCTCCGTCTGCCAAAGAAACAAAATGGCAGAAACACGTTTTCTTTTGATTTGCAATTTATTTAACCTTTCCATATACAACAATAAAATACACACAATGTAGAAAAAAAACTAAGCAAAGGAAAAAGATCAAGAATAATCAGAATAAAGCCTAAATTCCTGACAATCAATTTCAAGAAAGTGTAAATCAAAAAAAGTGTAAGTGGAAGCTTATTATACCTTTATTTATCAAAATCAAAACAAATCTTTCCTGCATATTTTTCAAAAACATGTATCTAAGGACTCCAATTGAGTCTGTAGACAAACTCATTAAAGAAAAACAATCATAAACAAGTCTTATTGTATTTGTTTAGCAAATTATTTCTATACTTTGTTTTTATCTAAGGAGTAAAAAGCACAACTTTAACTCCTCACAAGAATTGTTCCACACCTAAAGTCGTCTAACTGAAGAACTGTTTTTAATATTTGTCTTGTAATTTTTTTTATACAAACTCTTCTCTCTTACGTCACATTTACTCCACATACCGATCTACATGTAGCAGAGAGTCTGGTCTTATATGTCAGAAGTTAAACAAAAGTCATGCCAACAACCTTAAAGTACTTTACATTCATCCATCCATCAGTGTGTGTGTGTGTTTATTACAAACCTCTCCTGGTCTGATCTTGATGTAGAAGTTGTTCCTCTTGTACGATATCTTGAGTATTTTGGGCCAAGCGAATCGATTTATCCGAAGCCTGTCTTTGTACACCAAGAGTCCGTTGGAGCACACACCCAGCATGATGTCCACTCCTTCTGAATCCTGTCACAGTCAGACAGAAGAGCAGAATATAGAAAATGGCTCAATGAGGAGATTATGTATTCTTCTGATATAAATGCCTGCAGTACAAACAAACCATATCATGCTGTTCATCGATTGATTTTTAAAGTAGTCTGTTTAGGGTCAGCAGAAACTCAATTATTACACACACATACACGCATGTTTGTGTGACTATCTTTGTGGGGACTTTCCATCGACTTCCATTAATTTCTACAGCCTAAACCAACGTAGTATGTGTCAGGAAAATGGTCCCCACAAGGTATTACAAACAAACGCGCGGGGACACACACACACCATCAGAACACAGTTAGCCTCCAGACTGACCCACCAGCAGAGCTTTTAAATTCAAGGCCATTTGGTCAGAGTAAAGGTGAATTTATTACGGCAATGAATTAATAGAGAACAATCAGTTGCACAAATGGAGAGTACAGTTTGCTGATAATGGACAGTTTTACTGGGGCTCAGCCACATTTCACACATCAAATGGACGTGCTGTGTTAAAAGCCAGCCATCGATCTTTGTTCTTGTGCTGTAAGGACTGATAGGCTTTAGTTGTTTGGTCGATTTCTTACACAGAGCTATTACCAACCTCAAAAACATGGATAATTGTCTGAGTGATCAATGAAAATAAGTCATGAAGGCACCTGTCTTTCTATGTTTGGGAGACGATTTAGTCACGTTTTGGTCAATGTCATTCGTCATAAAGTCATTCTGAATGATGTTCTCATCAAATTCTAGCAAACAGTAACATTGGGACAGGGAGTGCTGCTCTATCCTTCTCAGTCTAGCCAAAGAAAACCAGTCTCACTCCAACACTTGCTCTGGCATCTCATTAAAAGGACTCTAACCCACAGTGTTGGTACAATGGAGAATGTTTTTGAACCATAACCTTGTTTAACCTTCATGTGAGTCACCAGCATATGCCTAGTTCAAACTTAAAGATGAATAAGTGCAGCAAAAAAAAAAACTGAAGTAACAGGTGTACCATGAATTAAATAATGCTGAATTTTATTCTAACTCATTAGTGCCAACATGTCACAAATTTTACCATTTACCAAGCAAAACCACACTAGTGTTGAGCTTAATAACAGTGTTACTGACAGCCCTCTATGTAGCATATTATGCAATCTGTGTGTTGCGCCAGTACATGTAAGTTCAGTTTTAAAGAGTTTTAAAGACAAGTGGCTTCAGAAAATACTGCAACGTTTTGAAAGGAATTTGCACCAATAGCACTGAAGCATTTCAAAGCTATATTGCATCCCAAACCCAACAGGCACCGCATATGATCTGTCATGTAATGATCAAACAAATCAATCTCCGACCCCGTCCCATAACATTTTGCTTTACTTTTGCAAAGCAAGCGCCGAAGTCTCCGTATCATCAGGCACACAACTTAGCGTTGCTCTTTCTACTATTTAAACATGGTGTTTAGGTCACCTCTTTCGCAGGTTTTGGAGTGATAAAACCTGCAGACATGTTACGTAAAAGATCAAGTAGATCATCCCTTTGAATTTCCAGGATAATTAACAATTGTGTGCGATGAAAAGAAAAACACTGTCAGCAATTACAGCGCTCCGCTGCACCATTCTTTCCACTCTCTGCTGGACAGAAGTGGAGCACGTCCTTAAAGGGAACTTGCCTCTCTCTAAATCTAATTGGACTGCCCTCATCCTCAGTTGAACCATGTTTTGTCTTCACTCTCCACCATGCCTCCCAGCTTCCTATTTCTAGACTCTCTTATTCTCATGTGTATTTGCTGGTTTTGCCCCAAAGACCCCAGAACATGTTCCGACACACATCCACACCAGGGAAACATGCACCCAGTCGGCTGATGATCCGCTATCCCAGCGAGGGAGAGTGACTGTTCCCATGGAAATGGCCTGTCCGAGTGTTTGCACAGCTGACGCACAGATACAAACATGCATGCACACCGGCATGGCTCGACCAGCATCAAAGGAGCTGGGCTAATCCCCAGATGTCAACAACAATGGAGAGGAAGAGGAGAAGAGGGGAGGCCTTCATTTATTTATACCTTGGCGTGGTGCAGGTCCACTCCATACATGGAGAGCTTCTTGGCATTTTCTAGAAACTGGAGGTCCGCCTGTGCTGGTGTCATTCCCCTAAAAACGAAGGAATGGCTAAAATTAAATAAAATATCATGGTAAGTCATGCATATAAATATAATCCAGTCAGACTCCCTTGATAACAGCTGAACTATCAAACTATGAGTCAAACTCATTTTCCTCTGACCTGTGGGATTTGTGGAGTTCAAGAATCTTCTCCTCCATCTCTTTGTTCTGATTGGGCGCAAACGTCAGCTGATTGATGAAGTCCAAAGGGCGAGGTTGGTCGGGTTCATGGTCACCTAATTCGGCCTGTAAATTATTCGAAACAGAAATCTATTTTTGGGAATGTGCCAAGGCTAAATATACTACTGGTCAACATGATTATCGCATACATTACCTCACAAACACAAGACAACAAAACAGACAGGATATTTTTTGCTGTACCTGCAATGTGTATGACCCCAGCAGAGCGTGAGTGACGAATGAGCAAGGCAGCCGTCCAGAAGCAACATCCTCCCGCAGCTGCAGACACAAAAGGTACCTAAAAATGATAAGGTGAGAAGAAAAAAAAGATTCAAAACAGGAAATGCGTATAGATTAAATGCCTTTGTTATAGTTGTCTCAGTAGGGCAGGTTTCTTTCCATTCCTGTAGCTGAACAACAGGACGTCTTTTACTGATTCTTCAAGAGGTTCCTCCCTGTATCAAAGATTTCTTCTGCTCAGTTTAGAACTAAAGGAATTTTTGTAGATGGTTCAGGGCTTCTACACTTTTCCCACAGCAAAATTCAAGAACCTGTCAAGCATTTTCAAGGTACGTTTTCACATTTTTCCACTACCACACTGGAGATGAAAACACAACAGATTAACTAAAATAAGATGGTCTCAGTTCCCTATGACATTTTATACTTTATTCATATTTTTGTGGTAATATTCCACATTCTACAGCACAGACATTATAAGCCAAAACGTAGCAAAATGTTTTGAAATGTCTGACATACCGGACTGGTCTGAGAACAAAACACTAATTTAACAAAAACAAAAAAATCCTGACATTTTAATAACTTTACTTAACATATAAAATATAAGACAATCAATAAGTTACTGTGCCATCAGGAATAATAAGTATGCATTACATTGAAGCGATCCTAATAAACTGTGTTAAGGTAAATTTCCTCCCTTTTCAGGAGGAAATTTTTCAAGTTAAATGCTTAAGAACAATATAAAAAAAAGTCGCAAAAAGTTTTTCTAGCAAAAAGAAATTATTTTGATCATTCTAACTGATCTGAAACAAGGAAAGTGTAGTTTGACTTAACTTCAGCGAGAAATAAAGATGTATGAAAATATTTGGTTTCTAGGCCTGTCACAATAACAAATTATGCTAGATAATAAATTGTCCCCTAACTTATTGCGATAAACAATAATATTGTTGTTCTGAGACCCTTTTCAAGTAAGATAATAGCAATAATGGCATAATAATACAAGAACACATTCTCAAGGATCAAACCTTTAAATTCTAATGAATATTTAAAGACTGAAACTTTAAGACATTTTAAATATCCAAAATAAATAGGGAAAACAACAAATAAAATAAATCATGAATTCTCTGTAAACAAAATTATCTTTCAAAGAGGGCTAGTTGAGATCAAAACACCAGACATTTATCATTTTGGTAAAAAGAGAAAAACAATAAATCAAGCAGTCTCTGAGCCTTGAAAAGAGCCATTTTTAAAATTCAAGCATTTTGAAGGATTTCAAGCACTGGTACGAACCCTGATGAAAATACAAAGTACTGACTCAGGAGAACATGCCTCTACATGTGTCTGAATATGTATAAAAGTCTGGGTTTATGTTTATTTACCCAAGTTTAATCAGAAGGAAAAACTATTACATGTGAGAAGAAGTCTAGCATCGAGTTTCAACTTAGCTGAGCGTTTCTCTGCTACTCTATGAAGCATTGTGTGGCTTCAGAGCATATTGTTTTGGCATTAGGGCCAGACCCAGTCTTCAATGGGTCTGCTTCACTTTCACTGACTTTACTCTATGACTCACATTTTCAGCCAGAGTGGGCCGTTGTTTTCAGCAAATCTGAACAACAAAGAGCCTAACATAAAACAGCAGGCCAAAGCAGCAGAACGTAATGGACACTTTATCACAAAAAAAGACATCTGGTGCAGAACAAAAACACCACTGAAACACAAGTAGATATTGTGATGTTTTTTTTGGTGGCAAGAAGAAAGTCACCCTATGAATGCATGAAGTATCACTCTGGGTCTGCTAGTAGGTGGGATTGGTCGGCATAATGGCTGGACGTTAAGTTGAAAGGGGATTATTTGGAAACACGGTGTTTCCACAAGCCAGCTACCCTGCAAGATTATTTCTCTTGCATAGTTACAATTCAGTAACCATGCGAGAGAGAAACCAGAAAGACAGCTCAAAATATATTTCTGCCTGGTTCAGTAGGTTTCAACTAGGCCATGCTGTCCTCTTCCACTCATTTAGCTGATTTCTAGTTTATTGTTTTTGTTAGCTTGCCTTGTTCAAAGTATTCCTTTTTCATTCACTACAGCAACACTGACAAAAAAAAAAAGTCGTGTTGTGATCACCAAGTCTTCACAACAGTTTATTTTCAGGCTTTTGTTTGCATTTTTACCAAATGGTGTTAGTAATTGTGGAAGTTGAGTGCATGTGTGTGCGTGTGAGTACCTTGTGATGTCCTCAGTGAGCTGTGATGGGTCAGGCGGGTAAAACTTGACACCAAATGCAAACTGCCAGTTGTTACCTGGAGAACGAAATATTCAATTAAGTGATTTACATCGCAGTAAAACAAGAAAACAGAGCGGAAAATACAACAGAGCACATGTATAAATTCTTGAGAGAAAATGACAATAAAAGCAGATGAGATTCATAAAAAATAATGCAGGACAGCTGTTATGCACCATGTTCCCACACACAAATGAGCAGATCTGGTGCTGTCTAACACCCCCAGCCCCCAGCTTTACTAAATGTCATGCTTTATGCCAGTCTTCAATGAGATCAAAAAAAGGAGCCGTCATCACCAGCAATATGACAGCGAATGTCTTCAACAACCTGTCATAACGTGGCCTTCATTTATGTTCTGTTCTGGCTGCATGGCCAGGCTGTCATGGCCTTCGCCCGGTCTGTTGAGTTTTGTTCCACCCAACAAAAAATGTCCGGGTGACGTAATGCAGATCACATCATCTGGGTATTTTATTCTTAGGAAACATGACATCAGAGGGAAATCAAACACATGGAAAAGATGCATCACACTGGTTGAAAACATCTTTAGATTCAGGTTTTTGACTCCTATTAGATTTGATAAATATTTCCAATAAAAAAAAGTATGCAAATTTAAAACTGAAGAATAAATTTTTTGACATTAATATAACTGGAAAGTATTCATAGCGTATACTGTTAATTTTGTGACTGTTTTGTTCAAGTCTACAACTATTATTTTTGTAACGGATTATTCTACCAATTATTTGGACATTAAATCGTATGAAAAAATTTGGCATATCCTATAGATTTTTCATTTAATCTCTTAAGTTTTTTAATACAATGTAGAAATACACTAAAAGACGCAAAAAAATGCTAAAAAATAAGCATTTTATAGCCTAACATGCAAAAAAATAGCATTCATTCAGTGAATTTGAAGTGGATAAAGCTAAAATGATGACATTTTGGAGTTCTGTGGTAAAGAATATTTACAGACAAAAATGTTTTCATCATAAATGCTAAATGTATACACATTTTGTACAGCTTTGGCTTAATTACTGTTCTGAATACATTGTTGTTTTTTTTAGACAAATTGGCTTTTTTGAGTCTGTATACTCCAGTTAATGATTAATCAATGACTAAATTAGCTGACAGTTATTTCAATAATAATGACTGATCATTTCAGCTATAGTTATGTTTAGATAATACATTTTTAATATATTCATAAAAAATGGCATCAGATATGTTTTCATTCTCTCTTTCTAGGTTCTTTTGAGATTATTTTTATGAAGAAATCCATAGTGAAAAATGTTAAGTAAAGTAACAAAACGCGCAAAATGGGAAACAATTTGATGAACTATACTGATGCGTCTGCAGCAGAACCAGATAAGAGGATTTTAATATCTCTCTCAGATCCTTTTAGCTGAAAATCATCTAGAACTGCCAATAGATATGCCTGCTTATGCTCATTACAGCAGTCTAAACAATCCTGAATGAAAGTGTCCAGTGAGGCACGTAGACCTGTCGGAGACAGTTTGATGAAGGAGCAAACCTGACCACTGCTGTTAAATATTAACAGCAGCCACACGCACAGTTGAGGTCTGTACCTGGCCTACATCCAGACCTGCTCGCTTTGCATGCCCTCCAGTTAGATTCAGTCCAACATTACAGGTGAGATTAAATCTTCCTGCTGTTTTCTGTCAAAACAAACACCCGTTCACTTCTTGCAGGACTAAATGTTTCATTGTGGGATGTAAAAACCAACTTCAGATATTTTACTTGTCATTATTTGTAGAATCAGCATATTTTCTAAAGGTTCAGTATCACTTCAAATGGATGGAGTGCAGAATAGGCATGACCAGTGTCTTAAAAAAACACAAAGATAAAGATAAAGTGATGAGATCCATAGAGACTGTCCCCCTATAGACTGTCATTAAAAGTGACACATTGTTGTTTCTGCACATTAACCAATATGTGCAGAAACATATTGGTTAAGCAGTTCCTTAAGCAGTGCCAAAGTGTGATTTTTTTTTAAGTCAATTCAACTGAATAAGGAAACCTAGAAATATTATTTGATTTATTTAGAAGTTTAAAAGCAGACTATTCAGCGGACTGCAAAATACTTTATGAATTTCTAATAGAAAGCTCTGTATACATTTCCACTCCAGCTATGAGCTCTGTCTGTACACTTACAGTGTACCCATCTAGCCATCAATCCATCTTATGCGTGGTTTTGTTCACGCTGCCTCTGATTTAGTAAACAAGATTCTCTGCCTTGTCTTAAACTGACTGAATTTTTTTTAAACCTTCAGGAAAAAGTGACCAATTTAAATTGGAATATTCTGATCTGTGCAAACAACCGTAGATCTTCTGATGGCTTGGGAGGTTCCCAGACTTTATTGAGCACAACAGAAAACAAAAAAACAAAACAAAAAACATGTCGTTAGGCAGTGCATCAAGCAGGAATGTGTTTGATGCGATTTTACGTCCCTAGGATATTACTTGCAGTAAATAACCTCACTCGCCTTGTGAGGTTATTTATATACTAGATGAAAATTGTAACAACTGTTACTTTCCAACCACTTTCATTTTATGAGAAAGACCAATAAAAAGGAGGACATAAATGTTAAGTGGGTGTAAAATGATACAGATAGTTTTTACTTTTTTTACAACTGCAAATTTAGAAAGTGTGGTGTAAATTTGTAATCATCCCTCTTTACTCTGTCACCCCTAAATAAAATCCAGAAGTCACCTACTTGGTAAATATAATTTCTTGTATGCAATTTAATGTAATTGTAAATGTAGCTGTTATGTGAAGGTTTTATAGCAGGGATGTCCAAAGTGTGGCCCGGGGACCATTTGAGGTCCTTGGAATGACTTTGTCCTGGTCCTCAATCATAATTCAAGTTCCTAAATTACATCTGGTTGATGTAGAGGCATGCTAGAAAAAAATGTTAGGATGAGCTCTCCCTAACACATACATAAAAATCTTCTTAAATAGGTGAATGTATGGTGCAGCACATGATGTTCATCCTTTATCAGTTGTGTTTTTCCTTTTAATTTAATTGAACTTAATAGTAAATTAAATACAAACATGCAGTGACAAAAAAAACAGACTTGGGCACACCCATTTATTAAACGTGAAGAAATAAAGCCTGTTCCTTTTACTGAAAACACTTTATATGCTTCTGTTTTAAAGTTGTATTAACAAGCCTTAGTGAACAAACAGCATCATGACATTATACAAACTGTCAAGGATAAAGTTGTTGAGGTCATGATCACAGCGAGGTTGTAAAAAAAAAATATCCTGAGCTTATAAAATCTCACATTTTTGCACCACTGCAAAACCTACCAAAAAATGTTAATTCACTTAAAAAGCCAGGCCAGGCAAACAAAGCTTTAATCAAAAAAAGCAGCCTGGAGGCTTAAAGTAGCTGGAGGAGATGCAGAAATCAACGATGTGAAGCTGTTGACTTTGCAACTATTAGTTGTGCACTTAACAACTCTAGCCTTTGCAAAAGTGTGGCAAGAAGAAACCCAAGGTTGAAAGATCGTCCCAGTTGCATGTTTCTCACAAGTCTTGTAGCACAAACAGCAGACATGCCGAATAAAATGTTTCGGTTAAATCAGGGCCAAACTGAAACTTTTAGGTCTTCATGGAAAACACGCCTGTGTACTTTCTAGCATAAGTCCTGGAGAAACTGACAGGCGCTTTAGATTTCAACCCATCTTTATTTGCATCTGCACTGTGACGGCTGCACTCAAAATGACAGCAGTTTGGGGAAGAATGGTGTCTACCCTGTGATTTGCATAAAGCAACGGCCGCATACATACAGGTTTTCTAAACATTCACACACCAAAAAATGCACATAAATGAGCACATAGAGTGAGATGTATAGCACTTATAGCATTCATATAGGCATTTATGCACACCGCACACTCTCACATAAAGAGTCTGAGATAAACCACATGCGTGCTGCACACACCCAAACTCCACTGCCTCACACATCTGCTAATTAACAAAATGTAAACTTTTTTCGAGCCTAAATTACATGGTTGTACTGTGAAGTTACAGGCTTTGTAAGAGCTTGTTTTGACTTATATAGCAAACAAAAGAAGAAGCAAGGTATGAACGGCATAAAAAGATGAATTAGAACATTTCCACCTTTTATGACTATTGGTCAGATTTATTGAGCTTCTTTTTTAAAGAGCTGGAGAAAACCCTGAGAATACAAGAAGCAGACAATTTTGTAGGCAAATGAAGGTCTAAACCAAACTTTTAATTTAAGACAAAGCATATGCAATCTCAGAACAGAAAGGTTGACTGGATTTAGATCAATAATAACCCAATAACAGACTTTGACATTTTCCCAAACTGATGTAACCCTCCCATAGTTACTGTCATGCTTTGTGTATATAAAACCAAGCAAGACGTTGTAAGCTTAGCAGCTGCCAACCCTCCTCCAATAGGTGCCAACCCTAAACAGGTGAAACGCCACACTTTATCTCACATTTCAATATTAACAACAGGTAATGAAAAGGTCTTTAAATAATGAATCAGAGTGATGACACCCTTGGTAAACTCTTGAACACCGCATGACTGCTGTCACTTGGCTTCCAGTGTCTCTGGTGTTTTGTTTTTCTTCTGACAGCAGGACAATCGATTAATTAATTATAAATGTATTATTCAGGCCATTTGGCTAGATTCAGTATCCTACATTTTTAAAATTATAAACAGCTTACATGGATGGATGGAAATCAAACAAATGGACGACACAGATTGGATAAATGGATGGATGGATGGAAACATAATAAGGTATCATAAACAAAATCTGAAACAGGAGATTTGCAAAGGTGAACTTACTGCGAATTTGTCTCTTAATCTCCTTTGTGGGGTCCAACCAACACTGGGGGGTCATAGAAGGAGAAACACACAGCAAGAGGAGAATCAAATTCCTGAATCAATGCAGCCTTTCATGTTTAAGCCTAAAACCCAAGCAGTACACACCTTCTCATCATGGTTGTCCTTATACGTCAGGCCAAAGTAGTCTTTCTCCAACAAATTTAGGTGCTCACACACCTTGAAGAACAAGTACTGCCCCTTAGCTCGTTTCTGCTGAGACAAAATGAAAGAAAGTTCATCATAAACAACCATTTCTAACATCATTTGAAAACTTGAAATTAAAAGTTTAGTAAAAAATCTCTCTGCAATCTGTTAGATTACTCTCTGCTCTTTAGTACAGTGTCTTCATCTGTCTCACATTCCTTCTTAGGTCTGATAGCGGCTTTAGCCCTAAAATCCTCCACACTTAGCTATGACAATGACATTTAACAACCATCTGTGAATGCATGCCCAAGTGTGTGCACCCAAACACACAGCGGCCCCCTTCAGACAGTCAGAAGGTCAAAGGAAGGAGGGTGGAAAAGAAGGGGCAGGCGATCACAAAGAACAAAGTAATTACATGAGGTCAAATTCTTCTGCTTTTGAGTTATTCGGTGGAGCCTCGCTCCAACGCTGGTGGTCAGACAGAGAGGAGGGTATTGCTCACAGACAGGCCAGGGAGCGTGGTGGAAGTGGATGGACGCAGATGAAAGAAATAATTTTCCTTTTGTCCTGGAACAACTGGAAACATCTGTGGTATTTTCCTAAACTTGCTCAATGCAAAATGAATGGGAGAATGCAACACTTTTAGTGATGTTTTGTCTTGACACAAAGCGCTACCGCTGGCTTCCAACACTTATCAATACTACAGACGTTTGTCGACTCAGACCATGTGACACCAAGACTCTCCCCTCTGAAACATCAAATACAGGATTAATGCAGGTTTCACCAATTCAAATATAAGACTTTTTAAAACTATTATGAATAAAAGACCTATAACACAACAGAAATACGCAAAAAAAACTTATTGTAAGTCTCGAATATTTTAATTCTTGAAACAAAGCAAGTGATCAGAACATCTAAATCTGTGGTATTGACTGTGTTGGAGGTCTGCTAGCAGAACAGAAAATTTAATCTCTGGAATGCATTGTGCATCTTTCCAGGCTGCCATCCTAACTATGCCAGCATATGGAGTGAGGGATGGATGGATATGTGTGAGTGTGTGTGTGTGTTTCACTACAGGACAATAGCAGTTAGTTGCTGTATCAGCGTTATCTGTTGTGCCACAAAGCAGCCACTGTTCAAACAACCATAGACTCTCACAGGCGAGTCGGTTAGGCGTTGGGACCCTGTAGCTCAGGGAGCCGGTTTGCCACAGTCCATTCCCGAGTGCAGGATTGTGAACCCTAACGTTAAAACTGTCAGAATTTGGTGCATGTTCTGTTTAAGGACCCTCGATGCAGAAATGCAGACATGGAGGACCAAAGTGGATCTGCACAATGGCTATTTTGGGATTTTTCCCACTGGATGGGGGCAAGTGTGGGAATGTGAGGGGTTGAAGGGCTAAAAATGTCCACACTGTGTGGGAAATATTTTCAAGCAAACTGCAATGATGAAAAATTGGGACAAAAAAGGCAGTAAAAGGGATGGTTTGGCTTTTTTATAGCAGAACAGAAAACTTAATGTGCCAGCCTCGCCACACTAATGATGTTCTCTCTGGTTGTTCTGCGGTTCGGTTCTCGCTCCGCTTTGTCTGTTTTAACTAAACAACAGTTGCTCCTGTGTTATATTTAGGCTAATTCAGATGTACTGTTTCTCTCTTAAATCATTTTTATTGTATTTAAGTAAACAAATGTCTTAAGCTAAATTGAAGAGGTTTACAATCTGTTAATATAGTATTGATGCACTGCTCATCTAAGAACACTTTCTTCCACATTATTGCAGCAAATTGAATTTATTTTGGCTTTCTTTCAGCAACGTAAAGTGAAAAACTGTGGATAAAGTAAAAAGGGCATGAAAACTTTTCAAAGCAATAGAAGTTGTTGTGTATGTCTGTAGGAGAATTGGGGGTATAAGGCACGTGTCCATTGGGGAGCAACAGATGGAGAAAAGTAATCTGGTGGAACCCCCTAATCTGCTCAATGTGTGTGTGAGTGTGTTTTATTCCCCAGTCGAGCCCCCATCAGCTTGGTCCGCTTTGCAATGTGAGCAGGTGGTGCTTCCACCATGGCTGTGCTTTGAGTCAGAAAGTTAAATACCCCTGAGCTTTTTCCCCCAACAAAGACACACACCAGATCTGATCCTATTAGTGATTACATCACTGGCACAAAGCCACTCACGTGCTTTGAGCTAAACAAGCCTACTTTTATTTGCAGACAAATTTTATTGACATCTTACCTCCACCTCGCAGGTGAAGTCAGTCCCATCCAGGAGGGTAACGTGACACACCACCACCTTCATCTTATTCTTCCTCACCAGGCGAAGAGGAGACTGGAAAATCGAAGTCTGGCTTTCTCCTCCGTCTGTTTCAGCCTCTACGTGTCCTTCTGGCTCCTTCTTCTCCTCCTCCTCTGCTCCTTCTTCGTCTGCAGTCTCTTTGGTCTTCTCCGGACTTTTTGCAGTGGTGTCTCCCTCCTTCTCTTCCTTTGCCGACGGCTGCAAGAAAAAAGCGAGGCAAAACTCAGTTGTTATTGACACTCTGATTTCTTTATTATCATATTCAAACCCAAACTGTTAGCTGGAACTCAGTGGTAAGTTCCCAGTTAGCTCTCTTTAATGGTCCATGTGTGATTTTCTCTTCAATTTGATGTTTAAAGGAAAGCAGGCGTTTCTTTTGGCCTGGTGACTGAAATGTTGATGTCAATGGGTGGGCCCACTTAGCATAATGTGATCAGCGCATGGAAGAACACATGTAAGTAAGCTGGAGAAAATTTTCAAGTCTTTCCTTCATTCTTTCCAGGTAAAGACACAAACACTGCTGCACATACATGTTTATCAGCTTGACATCTTTTTTTAAAAGGTAAACTCCTTAAAATGTTCCTCCTTTAACTGGGAAGTGGAAAATCTTGGTTTTCCAAGTTTTTCTTACTCATTAAAATGTGAAAACTGTAGTGTGCATTTCTTCACTATGATACTCCTAAATCCAGTCAAGTGCCATCGCTGCAGTTCATACAGAGTTAGCAGTTCAATTCCGTGTTATTTATATAGCGCCAATTCACAACAAATGTCATCTCGAGGCACTTTACAAAAAAATAATTTAAATTCACTCACACATACTTTCCAGTTGATCCTAATTATCAAACAATAGAGTAAGCTCAATTAATTATTCAAAGTCGTTTGAAAACCTTGGTCGACTTGGCTGTATTTCTGACTAATACTCTCTAAACTTTTACATTTTAATTTGTAAAAGATTTTTAAAATGATGCAGAATATTTCTGTAATTTCATAGTCAAGCACTACTTTATGTTGCTCTGTCAAATAAAATCTCCTGACGATACATTGAAGTTTGCAGTTTCAACATGACAAAAAGTGAAAATAAACACACTGTAAATCATCTCTATGGCTACAGTTGTAAATTTTTTTACAAACATTTTGGACTAAATTCACATGATATCTGAAAGTACAGCTCCCATTTTCCTATTTTAGCCATGATGCTGAAGATACACACAGCGGAACCCTTACCTCAGTGTCTGCACTGGCGTTGGAGTCAGATTCAGGCTGCGTTGCTTCCTTGATTTCCTCCGACTTCACTTCCTCTTTCTCTTCCACTTCCTCGGCGTGGCCGTTCACCTCCGGGGCAGGCTCCTCCTCTCCCTCTACCCCCTTGCTGACGGATTCCTCTGTTGCTGGGACCTCCTTTGTTGGAGATGTCTAAATGGGCAGAATTTATTTCGTTTTTTTAATTAAATCCCAGTTTTAGACCTTAGATAGCACACCTGGCTTTGAACATCCAGTAAACGGACACTGATAGTGAAATTGAAATCTTGCTTTTCGAGCAGTCTCAACAGCATAGTAACATCAGTGTGACTTTACCTGGCTTTGCGATTTCTGCTTCTTAAACCATGTTGGCAGGTATCGAGTTATCCCTTTGCCTTCTTTGCCCTCTTTTTCCTTCTCCTTCCCCTTTTCCTTCTCCTCTCCCTCAACGTTTCCTTCTTCCTGGCTCTCTTGCTTGGCCGTCTGCGATTGGTCCGGCTGAGCAGCTGACTCCTCTGCTTTCTCCTTCACCTCTGTCTCAGAGCCCGCTTCTGTTGTCATGGTGATGGGTCAATCTGTAGTAAAAAAAAAAAAAAGAAGAAGAAAAGAAAAAGGAGGTGAATGATGAAGCATGATGTGATGAAATGTATTTTGGGTTTTACAACTCCTACAAAAGCATGTACGTTAAACGCACTGCAAATATTTGCCTAACACAAATAACAGCTGGGAGCAGGTCAAAGTCATTAGTTTATGATATCACATTTCCACAGAGACTTTAATCTGGGTCACTAGCTGGTTACAAGCACATCTATGTAAACCCAGAGAAAGAGAAGTTCCTCAATTGTTAAGATATGAGTCACAACAGTTTTGTCCTGCAGCTGCGGTCAGCGTACACAAACTCTTCAACCCAAATTTCTTTGGCAGCACTGTCCACACACAACCTTTCACAGCAACAGACTTTCAAGCAGCTTGACACTAATTTGTTGATAGCACTGCGAGACGATGCAGTGCGCTTCTCCAGGGAAGTAAAGGTCATGGATGTGAGAAGAACAAGTTTGAAAGTAAAAATGTGCTATTTAAATCATATTTAAGTTGTCATTCCTCTTGAATCATCTTTATTATTTCTTTATTAACATCTTAAAGGGTAATTGACTTTCATTTCTCTGGTCTGCCATGTTAGATAAAAGCAGACACACAAACATCCACAGTGCAGCAGGGATGGGGTCGGAGTAAAAATAGAACAGGGGTTCTTACGCATGATTGGCTAATGAAGTAGAGCTGGGAGGAGGAGAGATGGATAGGGAAAGGTGTGTGTGTGTGTCTGGGAAAAACAATAAACCAGTTGAGTAGAGAACAAAAACAAGGAGATAAACACTTCTTAAGAGGTAAATCCAGTCCAATAAAACATCACATATAAGAACCACGGCTGATGATACTTTAGAGTTTTCTCAGACTCAAAACCGATTCTTCAGCATTTCTCATAGAGGTTCGATGATAAGTCAAGGAAAAAATAAGGGAATCAAAACAATTTGCTAAAAGTAAGAAGCTGTTTGTAGATCCAGGAATGGAAAAGTAAAACTGAGCTGCACATACGAAAGCTTTGATTTTGATTCAGAAAATGTGTCACATCAGAGTTGATGTTTTACTGCAGAGTCAAAGCGAAGCTTTCCTATCGGCAACAGAGTAGCAATGAAGAAATACTATAACAGGTGTGCTGTAAGCGAGCAGCGCCTGAAGACCATCTGCAGAGCCAAGTAAACCTCCAGTCTTCAGTCTCAAGGGGTTTGCCTCATACAGGTTCTTCTGCCAGGATTGCCCTGAATTTAGCTATTTTGTTTACAGGAATTTCATAATCCATTTTATTTATGACTCTTCATGAATGTTTATGACTGCTGTCCTGAAGTGTCATTTGGTAAATATTGACACTTTTAATGCAAAGTTGTACTACAAGTTGCATTAAAAGAGGATTAAAATGGTCAACTTTGAACTAAAAGTGTCATTATTTACTGGAGGACACTTCATGACAACAGTCATCAGTCATGTAGACCCCTTCTTATTTATTACAGGTGTTATGTCCTGTTTATGACAGCATTATGCTGGTCTTATGCACACCCCCCAACTAAAGTGTTACCAAATGTTGCACTGGATTTTATTTCTAGTCGTCAGAGTAAAGAGGGTTAAACAGAAATGGTTGCTATGTGCAGTCCTGTCACAACAACAAATTTTGCTGGATGATAAATTTAAGTTATTGCAATGAATGATAATATTGTTGTTTTGAGACCATTTTCAAGTAATATATTGGTAATGGCATAATAATGCACGTTTCCCATTTGATAAACCAATAAACTTTCATTTCTGAACAACATTTAGCCCTAGAACTGGAATTTTAAATATCTAAACACACACAAAAAAAAGAAACAACAAATAAAAGAACTTAATTTGAAGGGCAACAAGCCCTTCAAAAGCAGGGCTAGTTGAGACCAAAACACCAAACTGAAGTTTTTGTCATCCAATCTTTAAAAAGACTGAGGAAAAACAATCACACAAATGGAAATTATCTAGCTTCTTTTAATTTACCATGCGGTTAATTGATTTATTGCAACAGGCTTTAACCACGTGCCATTTTCCTCCCTCTAATTATGTAATACTTTGTACAGAGCTATAGAGTAGTGATTATAATGTGATCAAATATGAAATGGTTTAAGGGCGATGAAAACTTTTGCAAAGCACAGGATGCCCAATTTAAGTAGCGACAAAACTACTTAAATTCTGGTTTGTAAGAACAATCCTCTATTAAAGACACCCTGCAGATCCTTCTCAGACACAGTGCTTCTCTTTAAAGAGTGGGTTTATTCGGAGATGGCACCTAAGTGGAGCTTCGTCACGGTGGCTTAGGTCTGCTTCAAACTCGCCCTCTGTCTCTACAGCTATTAACACCGGGAACCTTGTTCTACTGCTCCCATAACTTCAACTCTCTCATTCCCCTCGCTTTCTCTTCATTGCTCTCTTTTCTTCTCAGCTAGGGAAGCCTCTGTCTCTCTTCCAAGACCCCATTTTAGCCCCTAATTTACATTATCTCCTACACTCTTCTTCTCCTCTCTCCCTTCACAAACAAGCCAGAGAAGCCAATAAAACCAAGTTTTTCTGATGGGAGTCAAGAGTTTCTGAGCTACAACTGTAACAGATGGCTGATACAAAAAGGTCAGGCGCAGGTGAAAAACATTGACTCGTACAGCTGACGCCTAAGCGAGCTGACATCCTGTGTGTTTCTTGCTTCATTAAAGACGACTCCAAATTTGTCTGCAGGCTCATACTGGTGGTGTTGTGGTGCATTTTCTTCAAATATTTTATGCTCATTTAATCCAGAGAAACTGTGAAAGTGGGGTTTGTGATTTAACATTCCTGAGCTTTCTCTGCATTTACCTTAGCCTCTCACTTTGCATATCTCAACCGATTTAATCATTATCCAGAGGTGTGCAGAATCGCTGGCTAATTGCCGTTTTACTCCGCTTTGTGCATTTAATATGATTCACATCCTTTTGCTTTACAAAATTACCACAGATGATACTGTTGTGAGAAGCTGATTACACTACTGGGAACGTTTGCTGCACGTTTTCCCACCTCTCCTGTTAGTTCTTGCAAATGAGCAGATGAATGGTTACATGAGCTGATGAGCTTACAGCCTTACTTACTGTCGCTTGTGTTTCTCTCTTACTTCCCTTTCGCTCCTTCTCACCTACGCTTGCCTTCTGAAATCCCGTTCAGCTCTTTCTGCCTTTACTTTCCGTCTCTTTCTCTCCCTCGCTGCTCAGGGAACGCCTGTCCTACTAACTGTCCTCCATCCTCTCATCCGTCCCTCAGAGCTCCGCTTCCTCCACCCCCCGCCTCCCAGGACCCTCGCACAGAGAAACGAGGGCAGAAAACGGGAGAGAAATTCAGAGGGTTGGAGGGGGGGGAGGGCGGAGTTACAGAAGACCCTTGAGAGAGAGACTGAAAGTGTGCCTATTGCGCCAGATTACTAATGGACGACAATCGGCATGGGGATTAAGACTTCCTCGGCTCGGTTTTCATACCACATCAAGCAGGAAAAGCTTCCATAAACACCTCTTCTGAGATGACTATGCTCCCCCCCACTGTTTTTTCATTGCACTTGTTTGGAGTATTTATGAGCATCCTGAAAGCAGAGCTCTTACTTACAAAGTTATCACTGCATCATTTTTTTAGACTGCAGACAGTTGAAACTGCATATTTCTTTGCATGGAAAAAGAGGGTCATGAAGAGTACCACTAACCCCAGAGAGAGGGAGAGAGAGCACCACCCATTTGTTCAGATATGACTCCATTCCACTTCAACATTGGAGCCAAATAGACAAAAATTCAACAACTTTAGGTTCAGGGGATAAAAGTGTATAATGCAGGAGCGTAAAATGAAAAACACTGCCACAAAGGGGAAAAAAAAGACAGTAATAATCTGGGTTTTAATGCCTCCCTTCCCCCTTTTTCCTTTCTTTTATATGTTGTAATGAAGATAGCAGAGCTGTCTAGGTGATACAAAAGCACATGCATACCCACCCACCCTATTCTACGGGGCGTAGCAGGGCAAGAGTGGATGAACAGGTTTCTATGGTGAAGGCATTCATGGGCTACGACAATAAATCCCCATGGAGATGAGAGATTACAACGGTAAAAATAAATATCGGTGGATGGGGGAACTGGTGACAATAGGAGACTGTTACCGTGTCTAAGCCTTTTCAGAGCACATCAGGGTTACATGCGATGTTCATTGTGCAGCTATCAGACCCGGAACGGACACTTCTGACTCTCTGCGTTCAACCTGCCGTAAAGAGAGCAGGGCTCCGTTTAACACCAGTTGTTGTATCCATGACTGTCCTTAAAAAGTGTATCAGCGACTACGATGATTTATGCTTTATGATATTTGCTACAAATTTTTGCTATAAATTTTTCTGGTTGGTGATACAGAGCGTAATTTGCAAAATAAAACAAGTAACCACAGAGATGGTTTCTTCCCCCAGGCTGTCTCTATGATGAACACTTTAGAGAAAAAGAGTCCAAATCAGATCTATACCACGCACTAAGTCATTTCTGCACTAACTATTTTAGTAATTGATTAATCACTAACTGGAGTATACAGACTCAAAATAAGGCCATTTAAGATAAAAACATCCTTGTCTGTAAATATGTTTGACCCGAAACTCCCCATGTGGTAGTTCTAGCCTAGTTCTTATTTGCTAAAGGAATGCTTTGTTATTGCATTTCGGGCAACAAATGTTTATTTTCTTATTTATAGCTAAACAAAAAATCTGCAGAATGTCCCAATGTTTTGATTAATAGTCAGAATAACCAACAGAGTAATAAATTACTAAACTAATCATTAGTAGCTTCCCTAATTTATACATATTTACAAAAAGCCATTGTGTGTGTGTACAAACTTTAATAAATAAAGTTGATTCTGACTATTACCTGCAACAACACGTAGCAGGTTCTTTTACTGCACACAGAATGATACTTGAAAGCTCAATTAGCAAAATGGGACAATCTCTGATCAGTGGGGTCCAGTGATTCACATAAGAGTCGCTGTAAAATCGTTTCACTACAGTCAACAACTAAAGGAGCGCAATAAATGAAACTCATTCCATCAGTGCGGTAGATGTACATTAGCTCTACATTAGCCTTTACCTCTGCAAAGTTTCCACAAATTACAATCTGCAAAACAAAGAATTGTAAAAGGATGCGCCTTCATCCAGCCGAATGTAATGAAATAAGGATTAACTCCAGCAGATAGCTGGACGTCGAGGCAACAAGCTGGAGCTTTCCAAAAAGAATTGCATCACGGGCCAGCAGTTGACAGCTACGCAGGCACAGTTTTGAAATAAGCACACACAAACACGGTGCAGAACCCTAATCTGTGCTGTTCTCTTGTATGATCCCTCCATCTGTCATGCAGCGGCACAAAAAAAAGTACAAACAGAAGCAGATGCATTTCAACACACTTAAACATATTTAATACCATACTTTCAGAATTAAAGCGGGGGCGGGATACCAGCCGAGTGATGAGTTTTTGACCTAAACTTCCCACCCACACATCCTCCCAAACACACCCACACAATAAAATGATACTTAGGAACGCCAGTGGTGTGAAAATTCGGGACATGCCTGTCCCTTTACACAGTACTCTGACCCTCAAACGGAGGATTACACAAGGGATAATCCCTGTGTATGTTTGTGTGTCTGTCTGTCAGCCTGTCCATACTGGCATCCTTTCTACTACCTCACTGCCTCTGCTTCCATCTATGCTCAGCTCTAACTTTTCCCTGACATAAAACGACACAGGTACCTCCTCCAGCTTTCTAATGAAAGTTCATCTCAAGCATGATTCTTAGAGGATGTTTAATATGTAATTACGCTGGTTGCTATACCATTATTCCCAACTCACAGCTACAATTGTCTGTTGCTAAACACCTGGTTTCAGTTCATTGGTAGCTGTTGTAATAAATAAGTATCAGTTTATATTCCTTTGGCATGGTTTAAAAAAAAAAAAAAAAAATTGCAGTATGTCAACATCTTGATTTAATCGCAATAAAATATGTTTATCCACAAAAAAAAAAGACTTAACTCAGTTCATGGATTTGGTCCTCCTCTGTAAAGTGTCCCCCTCTGTGTTGCTCTGTGTCTGTGAGAATAATAGGTCAGCTCATAACTACTATTGTTAAGTGCTAAACTCCCCTTTTCAGCGATTAAAGCAGTCAGGCGCAAATGGCCTGTCTGCATGAATGTGAGACTGTGTGTGTGTGTGCGTGTGTGTAAAGGAGACAAAGAACGGGGGCGTGTCACATAAGCGCACGAGAGGGGTTATATTTTACTGTGATATCCCAGGACATAAAAAAAAGAGAGAAGAGAGAGTAAGAAAGCAGGCAGGAACAGAGCCGCAAGACATACACACACACAAAAAAAGAATTACACAAGGTGAGACTGAAACTTGAGGTGAAACTGCACCGCTCTCTCTGCAGCGTTGGGTGTGGAGACACTATGGTGGGTAAACATTTGATAGCGGTTAGTAATAACAGGTGCTGTGGCAAAAACAAGTGATCCTCACACTTGACTCATGTGACAAACCGATGTAGGATATTAACTCTTATGAACTCTTTATTTTGGCAAATCAAATTATTCCCTTTAGTGTTTTTTTTTGTTGTTGTTGTTTTCACATACCTTACAACAGCAAATGTCTGCATTTCATTGGGATTTGCTTTTCTCACCAAAATGGTGGCAAACAAACTCTGCCCTGCTCTGAACTCACCATCCCAATGGAAGAACATGGCGGTGGCAGTGTCATGTATTGGAGGTGCCTCTCTTCACAGTTGATAAGAAGATGGGTGGAGCTAAATTTAGGGTAGTTCTGAATGTAACCCCCCTTGTGAAAGTTGGACCCCGCCCCTGGCAAACTTTGAAAACTTCCAGCAAATTGGGGCAGAGCAAAGAAACACGGTGAGGATGAATGACTGGCTGAGTGGGTTTGTGATCAGAACGAAAAAGGTACTATTGTCAACTTATCCACTTCGTCGCTATGTTAATCAAATTTTCCTGCACCTCTAGCAACTTTAAAAAAAAAAATTAAAACAACTAGTGATAAATCCAGCAAGTCTTTTTCTGTGTTGTTGGGGAGTCCTTTATGGCCATAATGCTTGCCAAAAAAGCGAGAAGGTTTAACCCTTTCAGACCAAACGTAGCAGCAATGATCCAGCCAAATCTGCACCATATTTCCACCACACTTTGCGCTATTTGAAAAATGGTTTCTAAAAGGGGAGACTTTTCAGTCAATATCGGATTATTATGGTAATTACACATTTGAAAAATTCCAACGGTTTCTAAAACAGGAAATGTTGCTCTTTTCAGCCAAAATTGGGTTATTGCAGTAATTTCACAGTAGCAGGGAGTGAAATTAATCTGATGGGCACGGTAAATTGCGAAAATAACTTGCTAGATATTGGAAGTTCCAGTTGCTATGGAATTATGGGCAAATATATTTACTCACAGAACATTTAAAGAACTGTGCACAATTAAAATAAGCAAAAACATCCAGGAATGAAACACCTTGAAACTCAGGTGTTGTAGGGTTAAGGCAATATAATGCCAAACAAATTTACACAAATATATCTACATTCAGACAGAAACTTAAAAATATAACCCTAAATAACCTATTTAGGGTTATATTTTGTGTTAGACAGTTTATCAGCAAAAAAATATATATATTTGGGGGTTAGTTACACTTTAAGGTCTACTTGCAAAACACTATTTGTCAGAAAACTACCATCTAGTACATGTCACCTCTAACAGAGCTTGAGTTATTTTGTAAAGAATTTTCTAAATTCAGTCTCTACACGTGGAAAGCTGGTAGAAATTCCTACAGGACTTCTTACCACATGAGGCTCTACAAAACTTTGTCCTTCTAATTCACAGTGATGCACTGCTTTGTGTTGGACTCTCAATGGTGGCAAAATGTGAAAAAGCTTAAGGCTAGGTCATAACACACCCACACATCCTAAACTCACTGCTACCAGTCACTCATTAGCTCTCCATTCTTAACCCTAAACTCTAAAATTAGGTTTCCCTGGCGACCACAGCAAGATGTCCTCTTTTCTACGCCACTCCACTGTTTCCTCAGTCACTTCAAGGACACTGCGGCTGCTGTTGAACTTTGGTCACGCTCTCATTCCCATCCGTCTGTGAACAATGTGTGAGGTGGCCAGAGCCTCACACATGTAAACGCCAAAACCAGACAGATTATTTAGGCGTCTGGTATCAACTAATCCCAAACCAATGACCTTTGACCCCTAACTTGGAAACAGGAAAAGACCCCCTCCCTTCTGATGTTTCTCCCAGCAGAACTCCATTCCTTCACGTTTACTCTTCTATTTCTGTTTTAAATATAAAAATCTCACTGTCTGTTTTTATGAGGAAACTTAATTTTTTTTTTTTTAATTGGTGTGATAAAAGTAAAATATTTAGTAAATTAGCTTTTGTCAGTAATAATAGTTATTATATAATTTTTTTTAAACAATTTGTTGAATCTTTGTGACAGAAGACTTATGGATAAGTAAAATAATAACTACTACAGTGGATATAATGAATAAAGCAGTCTTTTCTGTTCTCCTGATGCTACCATGGCAACCAAGCGATGCTGTGTTTGTACATGCAATATTTCCATGTGGAAAAGTGATATATGTGGTGTGGAAAACACTGGTTACCCAGACAAAAATGTGACTTATGAAAGACCAATTGCAAAACCAGAAATGTTAAAAATCTGTTTATGCATTTCTAAATAACCCCACAATTATTTATTTCGCTATTTAGGTAATATTTTTTTAATCTCCTTACACACTTTTGAAACATTTGGTCAAATTCAGGGCCACATGCAGCCACTTCCTGCCACAAATATTTTTCTGACCTGGACTACAGAGCACAGACCCTAAACTCTGACTGCTTCGATTTCACCCTCAAACAAACACAGAGTTCACAGAGTTCTTTAAACTCTCTCCAAAATGTTTAACAAACTTCAGAGCATCTCAATAGCTGCTAATGAGAACTAGTTGGCAGGACTGCACTCCCACTCAACCTTCTTGACCGGGACTCTCCGTCTCTCGTTTCGTTTACTCTCGGTATCCTTTCTTCTTTGTCCAACCTCGCTTCCCATGCTCCTAATTTGCTTCCGTGTTATTTTTTGACACAAAAAGATCTTCAAATGAATGCTTAAATGTAACACTGAATAAGTTGGCCAATGTGATTAAATATGGAGTAAATTATAACTAAAATAATGTAAAGAAATGTAGTTGTCCATGGTTGCCATGTAGAATAAACTATCTGTTGATTTACAGTCTCGTAGCCTAAAAGCATGCAGTGGCAAATTATATAACAAGATCTCATGCCTACAAATTAGACTAATGTCTTGTAAAGTAGTAAGTAAAAGCTAAAAAAAAAAGTTTAGGTTTTTGTTAAACACAAAACACTAAATTGGTACCTGATTTGTATGTTAAGTTAAAGGGCTGTTTTGACATTTTTAATGGCATCTGAACTACTTCAGCACTATCATTGACAGAGACGAGTAGGACAACCTGAGTACAAAGAAAAGTCAAACGTATGCATTTAAATCCATGTATTTCATGTCTTTAGAATATTTACCACAAGTCTGATAATGGCTGTGATGATTATGCAACATGATCCATAATGTTGTACAAAACCAAATGTTTTTACATCTGCAATACAATACAGGAAGTTGCAAGGATGGCATAGTCTTCATTGTCTGGTCAGATGAATGAGAGTAAGCTGTGGGTGATGGTGTTTTTATAGAATGGGAGTGGAGGCATCTTTGAGTGGTGATCGGCCGCCAGACACCTTCGCTGTTAACCCTCTCCAGGCAGAGGTTGCAGATTTGCAACAGCTAAATGCTGTTGAAATGCTGTTTAAATGTCTCTCTCAAAAAAAGTCTGAATTGTATAT